>CM076583.1:427163030-427304383 GCA_034641835.2 Pinus albicaulis | reverse complement strand
TTTTTTTTTTTTTAATAATAACTTCCAACTTGACATAAGAAGGTCACTCATGAGCTGGCTGAACAGGGGTACAAATACGGGGTCACAAGATCACTAGCAACACTCAACCTGATCCAGGAAACCTCGTATAATCAATAATCAGTCTTATTGCACAAACAATCAAACATAGTGAGGTGTACTGTCCTGTTACACCTCCCAAGTAACAACATTTACTTCCATGTTGCTCACCACATGCGGAAAGAACACTGGTAGTTGACTAGAAATGCCAGCATTCGAGTAATGGTGATCACTACCACTAACACCACTAATCTACATTTATTTCCATGTGAACCACCATGGGATCAAAAGGGAGAGAGCCTGTTTCTAGTTGACTCCCAGTGTTCATTCAGCATATAGTGACCACTACCAGGTCATACCTTCCCCTTTTTTAATTGAAAATGAATCATATCATTTTACCATAGATCGATATAGATGTACAACAACAATGATACATCAAGGAGCTAATGAATGGAGAGTTGTGGCACAAAATCACTCTTTCTACTTAAGCAATGAGAGCAAGCATGTCATCTTCAGCTCTAACTGGAAGAGAATGTATACTTTTCCTAGAAAGGGGCATTACAAGATCAACTTAAGGCACTATTTCTCAAGTAAGCACAAATGGCAAGTATAGCTGGAGAAACTGGGCAGAGGAGAATGGAACAGTTCATTTGCCTATGATCTTTTCATCCAAACTACTCAAGTTGAAAAGGTGGTTATTCTACTGTTCCACTTATATCACAACAAGGAATGGGCTCTGCTTCATTCAAAATTGAAAAACTTCAGTATGGCTTGGAAAAGAAGGATGGATTGGTGATCCTAGAACCTGGGAACTAGATCTTGGAGCCCTCTCTAGCAAATTATACTTCTATCAAGTAATTCTTTTGTTTTATTATATTCGATTTTTGTTGACATAGAATTCCGGAATAGCACTGTATAGACCTGTGATCAGTCCAATTTTTTTTATTTTTTTTATATTAGTAAGTTTTCAGTGTTAACTATTTAAAATTGCTTCCTCTGTTTCTTGCTCCAAGTTAAATACCCAACCCCATATTTGATTCATGAGTGCCTTGATGGGTGTGGTGTTGCAGGATCCTGGGACTGAACCTGCAAGGAGATTATGGACTTCGATTGATGTTGGCACTGAAATATATGTGAGTGACAAGGATGAAATCACAGTATGGAGTGTTAGTGACTTTGACGTTGTTATTCCGGTGGCAAATAGAACCTGAGAATCAGTTACACTTCATGAAGATGAAGTATGCTGCTGTAATAAATCCAACAAGTATCCAGACTCAGTCAAACTATTTCATTCAATCATTGAAGTCAATTGGTGGATGCCATTTTTTGTTCTTGAGGTTTTCGTGCCGTCTCTCACTGTCAACAAATTCTGAAATATGCAGAATTTTGTGGCCCATTGAAGTGGCAATGAGTTTTCTTATTATAATTACTTTTATATTTCCATCTTATTGAAACCTACGTAGAGAGACAATTTCCAATTGGAACTCTATTTGGATAATATTTGTTTCTACTGGATTCCCAGGTCTGATGTCCTATTAAATGTGCTCACTATCAGCCACGCATTTCATAAAAATATAGCTGAGAAGTCAGTGAAGAATTTTTCTATAAACTTATTAACCTTGATGTCTGAGACATCTTTTACAGATCTAGGAGAATGCATGGCAGATTTCCTTTTTGAATTGAACCCTCAAAATTACTGCCCTTATGTACTTCTTTCAAACATTTATGCTTCTTCTGGCAAGTGGAATGGCATTCAAAGGGTGCGAAAAATGATGAAGGACAAAAGGGTAAACAATACTCCTGGATATAGTTGGATTGAGGTGAGTAAACATGTGCATGCTTTTATTGTAGGAGACATATTTCACCCTTGAACAACGAAAATTTATGAGAAGTTGAAAGGATTATCTATGCAGATTAAGGCAGCAGGATATGTGCCTGACACAAGTTTTGTCCTGAATGATGTAGAGGAAGAGTAGAAAGAACAACTTCTTAGCCACCATAGTGAGAACAACAACTTGTAAACATCTGCACTAAACCTGTGGAATCACCTACTTTTCTTCAGTTACAATTAATGCTTGGGGTAAAAGAAGTTGTGCTTGGGGTCATGTTAAGTCTTCCTACCTTCATTTTTGTTTATGTTGCTTTCTCTCTTTCAGGGAGGAGCTTTTTCCTACAGGTTTTTCTCATTTGTGATGAGAATTTGACTTTGGAGACCCATTTTGTCTTCTTTATTTACTCTTACATTTCACTCAAGGGGGACTGTTAGAATAATTTTCCAATGTAGGGCCAACTATCATTAATGGTAAGTTTACATAGATACCATTTACAAAGGCATCCTTACTGTCCACCTCTGACAACTATATTTTGTCATTTTTGGGCCCTTTGCATTCTTATATATGTTAGATATTCTCTTATATTTGACCCACAACTACATCAATTCGATTCTGTCTTGTAGAAGATTTTATTTTGGTTTTTCTATAGTTTCTATCCCTCCAACATTCTTTTAAACATCATCAGTTTTTGTTGTTTTGGCTATCTGTATCCTAATTCCTTTATATCTATTTTTTACAATCAATATCTTAATTTCTCTGTTTAACATCAAATTAATTACAATTGATTTCTTTCTAGCTTCTTCCTTACGGCGTTTCCTTTGCAACATTAGGTGCAATTGCTAGTATTATCCTTATTCTCCAAGATGATCTCCTCCTTTATCCCCAATAGTCAAGCCAAGATGATCTCCTCCTTGAGCATCCTTGTGCCATCAAAACTTGAAAATATTTACATTTTAATATTTAATTATTTATTAAAATAAATATAAATAAATATAATTTAAAAATTTAAAAATTTATACTAAAGTTTAAATTAAATTTTAATATAAAATTAAATATAAAATAAAAATATAAAAATATTATTTAATCTATTTAAATAAAAATTTAATAAAAATTATTTTAATATTTTTAAAATATTATAAAATATAAAATTTCTACTCAAATGCTCACCAAAATATTCTATATACTTTTACAATTAACAATTTTATCAACCTCGTCATTTTACTTCTAAAATACAAATTTTATAAATGGTAAATATTTATAACCTCAAAACATAATCATCACCTTCCTAGAGGGTATCACTAATGGTAGATATTTATAACCTCAAAGAAAAATCATGGTAATAATATTAATTAATAAATAATAATTTTATCAACCTCATCATTTTAGTTTTAAAAATACAAATTTTATAAATGGTAAATATTTATAACCTCAAAACATAATCATCACATGCCAAGAGGGTATCACTAATGGTAATACATTTTAACCATATTCATAAAATAATATATAATTATATATATTATTTTATTTATTTATTTATAATGTAGTTACGTTTATAGAATATTTGTATGACTTTCTATTAGCCTAATTATAAAACTTGACTTTAAAAGTATCAAAAAAATTGAATCAATGATTTCTCAATAGCAAAAATATTTTAATGACAAAAATTCAACTAATTAAACTAACCCTCAAAACTTACAAATATTAAGTTTTCACTTTTAATTATTAATAAACAACAAAATAATATATAAATATTAATTTACACTTATAACACTAATAAATAATAATTATTATAATAATTAATAAATAATTTATTTAAAACTTTTTATCCTTTTTCTTATTAAATATTACCTTTAACCTCGTTTATAACCAATCTAAATTTACAATAAAATGCACCTCTTTTAATTACATTTAAATAATCTATGATATATTTCTTTTAATTTGCATATATTTTATACCTAGATAGAACATATAACAAATTGCTACCTCCTCTCGCAAAGGTTTAATGCAAATAATCACCTTTTTTTGGCTTTTCACGATTATGTATGTCAAGAACCTAAAGCAAATGTATTATGACTATGGACGTAATCCTAGCAAGTTCTTACAACCATACAAAGATACAATATAAGTCATGTATCCTAACATCATAGGAGGGAAGATTGTTGACATCTTCTTTAAAGAATGCACGTGAGTGTTGAAACGTACTTGCCACAACTCTAACTTAAAGCACATCGTGACCTCTAAACATGTCGCACCAACATATTCCCTCAATAATGGCATGACCACGACCAAATTGCGAGTATAACACCTCGACTACGCCTCTTTCCATGTACTTATTATGTGTTTAGTTAATGTTTGTTGTTAATTACAAGTCACATCTTCTAGTTATAAAATGTGCATTATAAATCTTCAACTTCATAAATCATGCAAAATCACATTAATATACACAATATATGAGGTGGAGGGCCATAATCTCTAAATTGCAATTATCTTAAATTATTAAACTAATATACAAATCGTTATCATAAGATGAGGCTTGAGTCACTCCCTTACTCAAACTCACTAAGGAACTACACAAAACCTACCTTTAATTCCACTCAGGTCATCCCTCGATTGAAACTAACCCGACCTACCCACTCATCGAATAATAAACATGACCTACAGACCTACCCTTGGACCTGCTCCCAAGTATCTTGAACCAGTGGCACTCCTTCCTCAAATTTGTCAGCAAAACTTGTCTCCACTTAAAGAGTTCCCCCATCCAACCTCACCCTATGCGGGTAGGAAGCACTCACCCTCCAAAGCGGCCTTAGTTATTTACCTTGGCTAAGTGAATATGTTAACATGTCGTTGGTTCTACTCCTCCATTCGGTTATGCTCTTCCTTGTATTGTTTCCATTGCATTGTTCTCGTATTCTCCCCCATCCAACCTCTTAGCTATATTTATATGAGCGAAGGTGGAGGAACATGAAGGGTCACAATTGACTCCAAAGGTCGACCTTTTGGTTTTCTCAACTCGTCATGCAATATTCTTTGTGTGGTCTCGCTTCACCATGCTCTCCCACTCCTCAACTCAACCGACATGTCTCAGTGCCACTCACGATTATGTGCACTCAATCATGTAGTCCCGTCATGTTGCATCGTGTGGTGTGGGAACGACCACTCTTGGGTGCACTCATTCATCTAATATATCCTCAGTGCATTGTAGGGATGTGCTAGAATTCTCAGTGCCCAATCTCACCTTTTTTATCCTTGATTCCTCTCCTCAATGCCAAGTTCACACAATGGGGGAGTTGCATCCATTATGGGTGGAAACCCAAAATTGTCCCCAAAGCATCACATATTTTCACATTTCTTGTGATGGGTGAGCCACCATTCTCCCCATCTTGATGTCACTCGAGTCACATATGCACTCATCCTTGAGTGCTTGATATCCTCCCCCACTAATAAAATGTTGTCGTCCAAAAAAAAAACCTCCTTCAACAACCTATCCATCACCAAATATCTATCTGCATCATAAGGAAGTTTCTCATCTTTGACATTGCACATCATCAATTTATGGATACATATACATGATTTTCATGTGTTGCATCCCCCTAGTGCATCTTTAGTTAATCGGGTAGCTAATTTTATTATTGTACCAAATCCATAAGAACACACATTATACCATACAAGTGCAATCACCCTCGAATCACATTATCATCCAAACATCCTCCTCATCAATCATCATCTATGCTCATACAGGAAAGTACAACAAGGCACTCTCGCACATCTAAGACTCACCACCCTGAGAAATTGACGTCAAACCCATCTCCAAATGGTTCAATGTGAGGATGAAGTGGGGTAGCCTTGAGGACTACCTCTCCCAACTCCATGCTCTACTCCTTCTCTTGAAGGTGGTCATCATGTTATCAAGTAAGCTTCGCATAATCCTGGAAATGGTCCTCCAGATCTTGGGATTACTCCTACATATCTCTTTGTAATGTATCTCAATAAAGCGGGGTAGGATCCAATATTGCCTTCAATCTCCTTAAGAAGACGCTCCAATTCTAGATCTTGAGGCCATCCAAATCTGATATCTCTCTAGAAGAACCAATCTTTCTATTGGCTCATCTATACCAACACTCATCTCCTTAGCCATCATCTTGGACCATTGTTATAACCCTCACTTCCTTATCATCATCACAACAATCATAAAAATCTTCCTCTACATCATGATCATCAACTTCAGGCAATGAAGCCTCATCACTACCATATTCATCTACTACATGATATTTTGATGATAAGATCAAAGCATTATCTATCAAAGTTTCCATAATCTTCGCATGTTGCAACATAATAAATTCCACACGTCCTAATATATTATGTGCCTCAATGATTTTATGTTCATTCTCAACACAAATATACGTCATCCTTGAATCCACATCTATGTCGGCTCTCACTATCTGCATTACTACTTGATCCTATCTTGATATGATGAACAATCTCTCCATATGAGGAAATAGTACAATTGTTTATCCCATCACAAACTCCTATCCTAGTACAGCATCATAGTCATTCCATTATACAATAGTGAATTCAAGGTTCCCCTTCTAATGTCATATCTAAATGGGAACATCTTTGACTATTTTGAGTACTCTTTATCCTTTGAGTTTACTTCTTTAAATAACATGTGAGTTGGTTTGATCTGCAAACCCATCTATCTCAACACATACTCCCTCATAAATTTGTTAATGACACAATTATCTACCATAACAATCCATTGAATCCCATCAATGTCGACACTCACAAAGTTTAGTCGGTTCCCACTCATGTCAAGTTTTCAAATGACCTTCTTAGTAGAAGCTTCCCCCAAGACCTACATCACTCCCACAAATGGATTTTCTTTTTTATTCATAGCAACTAACTTATGCTATAATGGATAATTATTTTCCATATGACCTTTGCATAGATCCAACATGAAAGAGGTTTTGTATTTTTCCCTTTACTACTCTACTTTGGTCTATATTGTTTTGAAGACATCCCTTTTCCTTTATCATCCTTCTTCTTTCCCTTTCTAGCATCATGCTCTCTTCCTTCTATCTTCCCTTCACTTTGAAAATCCAAAAGCTTATCCATTGTGGTGATAGCTACTACAAGGGACTACAAACTTTTTCTTCCTAGCTCAAATTGTTCCATTGGTTGCAATCCAACCATAAAACTAAACAATTGTACCTCATCTAACATATCCTTAATCTCGAACAAGAGCCCTAAAAATACTTTGATGTAGGCCTAAATGCCTCATGTCTATTTTAGACTCCTTAGCCTATTCCTTGCAACCCAATACTGATTTCCTAATCTAAATTGCAAATACATAGCTTCCTTCATTTCTTCCCACATTGTGATATTGTCAATAATGTAACCATCTGCCAAATCTTCCATCCTATATCTCCTCCACAATTTTTCCATCCCTTTCAAATCTATAGTAGTCATCCTTACTTTTTCTTCATCAAGCATCCACTCATCTGACCCAAATATTGATATATATCCCGACAAAAGTTTCATAATACTTTTTCACTCTTTTTGTGACCATAAGTCTCTAGTTCTTTGGCCTTTACGCTTATTGAAGCATTGGAATAATTTTTTCCAACTACCTTCTTCAATAATGCAATTTTCCCTTACTACTCACTGACTAAACTCATGAGATCATTTACCTTCTCTTTAAGTCGATCTTTTATTTCACCATCAATCTATATTTTCTCAATCAACTACGAATCACATCAATAAAAAATTTCCCAACTACATCACTCCTCTTAGTATGTGAACTGGTTATCTCCATATATTACAAAAAATACATTCACCAAACCTACATATATGCTTGATAAATCCACCCAACAAAACTAAAGCCAACAAGCCCAACAAAACTAGAAGCCAACCCAATATTTCCCTTCTGAGAATCGATCGTAGAAATACCTTGATCACCCCAGATAGTAGAAAGTCTCCCAACCTACAAGCCATATAAATCACCTCCTTAAAGTGACGAACTACCCACAAACTTATCCCTCTCTTACTCTATTTAAATAATGAAGAAGAATCCTTGTGCCGAAAATGATTTCACCCTTATAAGCTGAAGAGATTCAAAAACCCTTGTTTACAAATGGTCCAATATTACACCTTTGTGATGTTGAGCCCGTGACAAAAAATGTTGTAATATACCAATTGTTACACCCCTAGAGTTCCCATGAGTTAAGGCATGCCATGAACTTTAACATGCAACATGTTGAGCCAATTAATCATTCCTAAAGGACCAACTAGCTACAACACATTAGATTGCCAACCCAAGGTATCGTATTTCTATTTCAAGGTTATCTACACAATTTATGCAAGATAAATTTTGGTATCACTAATGGCACTATTATCCTAACAGAAAGAAAAAATTGAATGATAAAGGAATCAACCCATAACACAACTAATAACTTCTACTTATGACTAAACCAAACCATTCAAAGCATCAATCTCTAAATATTTTCTGCAAGAAACAACTAAGAAAGGCTATCAAACATTGGGCCGTTACTTAAGGAACAACAACTATAAAATGAAAGAAAAACATTATGCTAAAATTTTTAACCACATAATCCTGTGATGATATCCAAGGAACAACAATGAAGTAAAAACAATCCCAATTGAACTAGCTAAAATAAATCAACTCTGTAACAACCACTGTAATTTCTAATTAAAAATAGAATATGTGATTCCACAATTACTTAATCAACTGGAAATTGTAAATTGAAAACGTTTAAGAAAGTAAATAACTAAAGAGAAAGAATAGAACATAGACTTAATGATAAAATTGAAGACAACGTTGCTTCCAGGATCAAGCCCAAATTATCAGAATCAAATTTCCTTGTAAAAGAAATCAACACAACAGATTAACTCTGAATAATAAAAGTTTTCATTAAACTACAAATAATCGATCACAATCAATGTATTCTCAGATGAACGTCTTATGTCAACAATATTAAAATTTAAAAACCTCTCTCGAGGCTCAACTCCTAGTCTTTATACCATGTATGTAAAAGATGAGAACAATAAATATATTTTTGATAGAGAGAAATCTCGAGAATATGAAGATTCTTATGATGCTCATTTAAGTTACAAGAGATCTTAATATTTCTAGATTACCAGGTTGGAAACCTATCCTTAACTAATTTTCTCCAAACGAGAATCGATAACATCAAGCTATCCAATCTTCTATGATCAATCCAAGGAACACCATTAGGTGCCAATTCAACGATAGATTCATGTTCAAAATAAGGATCCAACTATGAGAAAATATCGCTTTTGTAATCAAGTCGTTTCATAGCACAATAGACTGATAGAAATACATTAAAAATTTCTAAAATACATACTACATAGAATATCGTGTTCCAAATGCAAGAAAGACTTATAAAAATAATACAAAAATTAAGAAATAAGGTAAGGAAGCTATAACAATTATGAGGCCCAACATCACCCCCCAAATGACCTTTTTGCATGACCTCATTTAAACAAGTCATTAACATGCTAGGCATTTAAGGAGTAAGCTTCATAAGACTCTTCTCCTGTATGTCTAAATCCATTCCTACTTCCAAGTTCCTGGAAGGCCACATACTTACCTGCCTCTGATAAATCATAATCAAATTTATAATAAGACTGAGGAACCAGATCATGGGACATGTGTACCTACACCCTATCCAATTGATACCTTTTTCCAATACCAAGTTGACATAGTCTTGTACTCTAGTCATGGCATACAGAAAATTATGGAAGACGAAAGGTTCTCTATTTTTTATTTCATTAGGTGATGCATGTAATCTTACTTTGGCTCCCCTATTAGCCTCACCTCTAATATATTCCAGATTATCTAATCCTGAATGTAGTACATCATTGTGAATATGTGCAAGAGGAGATGTAACATCAAGTTTTTATATAAAAATACCATGATGAAAAAGTGTACAAAAATGGTTTTGAGGCTTTCCTCTAACCCAAATATCAAGATCATGCTCTCTCCTCTGGAAGGTGTGGTAGGTTTTTTCCCATTTCTCTTGGTTTCAGGAAATTGATATCGAGGTATAAGCAGGATGTCTCTAATAAATGGGACATGATTCTCATTCACATGTTCCTCCAGAAAGAAATTGTGCATATATAGTTCACACATAAAGTACTTTGTACGCTCAACATGTTTATGGTAAGTAGTAATGAAATCAAAGACATATTTAAACTCATATGGTTTTCAAGACTGTAGAACTTTAATTTTGAGAAACAAGTATCACTCAAGTAAAAAGAAGGAATAATTATGGGCTAGAGACTTGCATGCCAAGGAATACAAATAAATGGAGCATATTTCCTTTGTTTTCTTTGTAGCCTCGTGAAGGTGATCCTTCAACTCCTGTATTTTCTTCTCAGATGCTCTTAGTTGTGCATAAATTTCATATTTTGTTGTTGTCAGTGTCTTAAATCGTTGAAGCAATTATTGATGTCCCTTTTGAGGTAACACTTCTCTCTCATATCTCACTATAGTCTCCTGTGGTTTCTCCATGGTTTTATTCAAAACTTGAATGGTAACCTCTACAATTACAGGAGTATAAAGAGGTACAAACTTTGTTTTTACTCCTCTTTCAATAAAACCATATGGTGACTCTGTTTGGGTTTCCGCTTCGACGAGGATATAAGGAACATAAATCATTTTTATCTCAAAATAGGTTTGAGTTCCTAAATCAGTATTGTTATAGGTCAATTTGGGCATCATCCCCGATGACCTGGTCAAACAGGAAATCATCCCCAAGACCAACGAAATAGGGTCTATCACCCCTCATATTTCAGTTTCTCTATGCCCTAAGAGAAGAACAATTCATTCATGGATTCTATTGTGAGATTTCCAAGGTTTCAAGTATATGTTATATCACCTATTGACTCACTAAAACAACCTCTAAAGGGACTAACTACGTTGCATATGAAACATCCTCCATTTAAGGGTGCACTGCAATGCACTTCCTGACATTCAAGGGTGTGTTGGTTAATTGGGAGCGAAATTATCATTGTTCCAAAATCTCCATATGGCTAGTGCCTTCTAGAAGAGTCCATATGTGTCAAATTTTTAATCCAAGTGTCCATCTAACACCTTTGAACTTGGAAACATTTCTTGCCTATTATTATAAATTCATTCATTGAGAAAATACCATCAGTTTCCCTATAAATTGAGCACAGATCCTAGTGTTAGGAAGGAAGAACTTTGGTAAAGAAATTTTGTTGGATTCTCATTTGAGAGAGTGAAAGTATTGTTATGCTGTTGGTATGATGTTGGATGTGATGAAGCTCGGATGAAGCTGGAGCTGGTGAAATCAAATTGATCATTGGTTGTAACCTCCCCCTTCTACTGTTTAATAAATATTCCTGTTCATTTTCCCGTATATGTATTTGTTTATGTTTCTATTTCTTATGCAATGGATTCTTGAATGATATATATATTTCACATCTAATCGATTTGAGTGAATAAGATAAGTAGGCATCTGTATATTGCAATATGTTTGTTGTTCTCTATTTATACTTGTAGGAATTGATCTGGCGATCCAAGTTGGATTGAAGGTGACAACAAAGCGACAAAAGGAGAAGAAAAAGCACTTGGATCACAAGTAGGTTCTTCTATCGTTAATTTGAAAGGATTGTATTAGTTTTGTTGTTCTAAGTGTCTTTTTAGTTATAAAATATGTGCATACTTGTCTCCATAGTTTGCTTAAGGATTGATAATTTTAACCATGAAATATAGATTATTTTAGTGAATTCGAAGCATGAAATAAGAGAAAATAACACTGAAAAGCAGTGTATAACAGAGAAATAAAACACCACATAACATTTACACAGCAGGCATGATGAAGCAGTTCACCCCTCCTGGGCTACATCTGCTAGTCCAGCTCCCAATGGCATGTCCATCTTTCATTATGGTAAAAAATTTGCAAATAAATGTCGTTACAGGCCTTTAATGGAAGTTTTCTCTACACCAATGGCTCCAGAATGCTCCAATTAGTCTAGTTTGACTCTTCATTCTCTTCGAATGGGCGAAAATTGAGCGTCCAACTCATTTTCCAGGTAACACTAAGAAACGCTCCACTAATTGTGGAGAACTCCACTTAACTAGAGTTATTTTAGTGCAAATTCGCTAAATTTTAGGGTGCGCTATAAACTCTGCCAAAACTAACCATTGGAATTAAATGTTATGGTTGGGTGGCCACATGCCAACCCAAACCATATGGTTTAACCGAAACCGCAGGCAGAACTGAAGGCTTGAACCATGGTAAAAGTTGTTTGAACCGGAGTTAAAAGCGGAGTTATGAAACTGTCGGCGGATAAGGCTTTAACCACGCAGACATATTGCATGTGATAAGGCATAACATTTACAGATATGCTGGCGGGTTGGTTGACATTTGTTGCTACGTTTGTTTTAACATCCACCATGTGAATGCTGCATGGGATCGCTGGCGGGTTGGGACCGTCGGCGGTCCCAACCCCCCAGTCCCAACCCCCAATGCCAAATGCATTACTCTTCAAATAGAACTCATCCAATAGTATGGTTAAGAAACATCGTAGCACGAGCGGTTACGTTGTGTGGATGCTCTGCTAGAAGTCGCGGGGTCGAGCTCTATGGACCTCCATAAAATTTTACTATACCACTAAGGGGAGACGTGACGACCTTAGGGCTGGCCACATGTCACCCTCCCATTGGCTCATAAAACATAGCGTAAAACCCACCAAAAAATCACAATGTGCCACTTGTCATCCACTAATTGCCTTTGAGAAAAGGAATATTCTTGCCGACCGAGAATCCTCCATGCCGATCGGGCATCCCAGCCCAACCTTGTCGCAAAATTCTAGCTATTTGGGGATTGGGACGAATGTGGGATCTCCCTCACACACATCGTGGCCAGGCACACGACACCGACATCGGTGATTTCCTTCAGATTTACACAACCATCCCGGTCTTCAACCCAACTCCGTAACTTTCAATTTTGAGAAAAATTTATGAACTCTTGATCACCCTCCCCATCGGGAAGCTTTTGCACCCCAAAAGACTTGATTACCCGTTCAGACTTGATTACCTGTTCAATAGATGAGGGTACAACTCCCTCACCTTTCCAACCTCCATCCACTTTTCCTTGGTTGGCTTACTTCCTTTGATCCCAAATCGAAGGTAATCAACACTTCCCCTCTTAGATGCTCTTGTCCTCCTGTCAGGAATTGAATCTTCCTTGAGCTCATCCAGAAATTATGGCGAAAAATATTCAATAGAAGGTAGCTAAACACCACTTCCTTGATCATCGATCAAAGGTGGCTCATACAAATGTAGGTTTTCAACATTAACAACTGAATACATTTGCATATATGAAGGCAAGACAAGTTGAAATGCATTGTTACCAACTTGCTTTATGATCTTGAATGGACCATAGTGAATGGGTTTGAGCTTTTTCCCTTCCCCTTGCATCCTTTCTTTGCTAATGTGCAACCATACCTCATCTCCTTCTTGAAACTTGTGATTAACTCTATGTTTGTCATGCTTCTCCTTGTATTTGCTTTGAATTTTCTCAAGCTGTTCTTGAACATGTTGATGTATAATCTGAATTTTCTCAATGAACTTTCAAGCCGTTCAATGTCACTATGGCCATCTATTGCAACATCCTTTCCAAAGATGAAGTCTAATGGCGATTTTCGAAAATACCCAAAGCATACTTCAAAAGGTGATGTTTGAGTTGAAGAGTGTTTTTCTCGGTTGTAAGCGTGCTGAATATAATGCAGTTGCTCATCCCACAACTTAGGATGTTTGTTCCAATATCCTCTCAATAGATTCACAACGGTTCTGTTCACCACCTCGGTTTGTCCAAAAGTTTGCGGATGAAAAGCAGTACTCTTTTTCAACTTTGTGTCCATCATACTCCAAATATTGGACCAAAATTTACCAATGAACTTGGAATACATGTCACTAACAATAGAAGTTGGCAATCCATAATGAACCCATACATGTTGAAAATAAAGTTCAATAGTTTTTTCAGTAGTAATGGTTTTCTTACATGGCATAAGTATACACATTTTACTGAATCTATCCACAACTACATAAAGATAATCATGTTGTTTTCTTGACATAGGTAAACCTCCAACAAAGTCCATGGAGACACTCTCCCATGGCCTTGATGGTACCGGTAGTGGCGTGTACAACCCAAGCTTCCTATTACTAGGATTTCTTGTTGCACACATAGGACAACCTCTTATAAAACGCGACACACTATCTACCATGCGAGGCCAATATCAATACCTTTGTAGATGTGCCACTTTTTTGCTTACCCCAAAGTGTCCAGCAATAAGAGATGAATAAGCTTTTCTCATGACACTTAGCCTCTCTCCTTGTGGTATACACAATTTTCCCAAATGAAACAACAAATTGTTATGCATGTGATAATATTTTTCTTCAACTTGATTCCCTTCACTCAAACTAGCATATACATCTTGAAAATAAACATCATGTGCATATTGTTCTATATAACTCTCATGTACAATAGAATCATTTTTGAGTAAAGTAGATGCACTAATAATTGGTCTTGAAATCATATCAACAACTTTATTGAAAATACCTTTCTTGTACCTTATAGCCAAGTGAAATTGTTGAAGAAATCCCATCCACCTGAAATGTCATGATTGCTGCAATTTTGTTTGCGACTGCAAGTATTGTAATGGTTGGTGATCGTTATGTACAATTGTTTCTTTCTCATCCAGTATTGTTTCCACTTCTTGATGATTTTTACCAGCGCATATAGTTCTTTGTCATATGTAGGATAATTATTTAAAGCACCATTAAATGTTTCAGAATGAAAAGCGATAGGCTTACCATGCTACAAAAGAACTGTGCCCATGGCATAATCAATAGCATCGGTTTGAATCTCGAATTTATGTCTCAAATTTGGTAATGCAAGGACTGGAGTTGAACTGATCTTGTCTTTTAAAGCTTCGAAAGCTTGTTGTTTTTTGCCTCCCCATTGGAAGACTTTCTTCACACTTGTCACTACATGCATAAGAGCTGTGATGGCAGAAAATTTAGAAATAAAATTTCTCCAATACCGAGCTTCACCTAAGAAACTTCTTACCTTAGTTACTATTTTGGGAGTGGGCCAATTCACAATGGCTTCCACTTTAGAGGGATCAATTCTCAACTCTCCTCCTCCTACAATGTGCCCCAAATAAACCAAAGAAGTCTTTCCAAACTCACACATTGACATCTTAAGAAAAAATTTATCTTTCTTCAAAAAATCAAGCAACCTATTCACATGCAAGACATGTTATTCTTTTGTTTTGTTGAAAATCAATATGTCATCTAAGTACACAATCACAAATTCATCAAGAAATGGACGCAAAACACTATCCATAACACGCATGGAAGTTTTCGGTACATTACAAAAACCAAATGGCATAACTAACCACTCAAAGAGTCCTTAATGTTTGGTTTTGAATGCGGTTTTCCAGATGTCACTTTCTGTAATTCTTACTTGATGATATCCACTTCATAAATATAACTTAGTGAAAAAAAAATTCTTCTTTCAGCTAATGAAGAAAATCATCTATCTTTGGGATTGGGTATTGATTATTTATCGTTATCTTGTTGAAAGCTTTGAAGTCTACACACATGCGCCAAATCCCATCTTTTTTTCGTATCAAGACTAAGGGTGAACTACATGGAGAAGTGCTTGGCCTTATGATTCCTTTGTCCAACATCTCCTTAATTTTCCTCTTTATTTCAACATTCTCCATTATCGACATGCGATACATGCCAATGTTTGGAAGAGGACAATCTTGCTGCAACTAAATCTCATGTTGAATATCCCTTTTTGGAGGCAATCCTCTTGGCTCCTAAAACATATCATGATGTGCATCAACTACATCATATAAATCTGGTTTCAACTTAGGATCACATCCCTCAAATGGTTCATGATTAACATCAGCTTTAGGCTTAATCATTAGAAGAAAAAAATACTTGAATTTACTAGCCTCTTTACCTATCCAACATTTACCATAGCAATGTTTGTCTTATTGCGATGTGCTCTAACAATGTACTCATTGCAATATTTGAATAAACAATATTTGTTCTCATGGAGATGGAAGATCACTTTCCTGTCATACAAGTAAGGAATCCCCAACACAATACCTATTATGTCAAATGGAACCACATCTAATTCAATTGTGCCAACAAAATGTGCAATGATTGCAAACCGCAATATACACTTCTTTGAAACCTGTAAATTTGCATCCTTACAAATCCAACCAAGTGGATATGGTTTTGGAGGTGATATGGTCTCAAGGTTAAGTTTTTTGACCAAGTATTTAGAGATTAAGTTTTCTTGTGACCCACTGTCAAACAATGTGTCAATCTTAGTATGTTTGGATATGACCCTCACATGAAACAACTCAATTATTTCTTCTTCATTTGGAGCATGTATGTGACAGTTTGATGTACTAGTACTAGTTTTAGTTCAATTTATTTCCCCTTCATGTTCTTCAATTCCATGGTTGTAATTTTAGATTCATCACCTGAATCCTCTCCTAAATCATGTTGAGTTGTAGCTACAATTTTCTGTTTCCCTTTGTTGTTGTATTTCTTGGGCCTCATTTCAGGATGTAATTTCCAACAATGATTTTCATCATGGCCTTATTTTGAAAAAAATTTACAAACCAATTTTTCTCCCTCTTTCTTAATAGATGCATTCTTTTTTATTTTACCTTTTGAGGTCTTCTCTTTGTTTTTATTCTTAAAATTTTGCTTCCTGCCCTCTTCAGAAATTTTCTTCCCTCTAGCTTCTAGATCTGTGGCCTGAACACATACTTCATCTAGACTTGTAGGGTTAAACATGAGAATAGTATGTTTTAGGTAGCTATGTAATCCTCCTAAATACTTGAGCAAAGTATCTTGGCTATGCAAATATACCCCTAATAAGAGAGCTCTTCTCCTCAATTCTTAGGTGTATTCTTGCACATTCTGTCCCTTCAATTGCTTAAAGTTTTTCCTGTTCATTATGGATTTTTTCATATGAGCTAATGGAAAAAACTATTTTTTATTGTAGTAATGAAATCAATCCATGATAGAATAATCTTACCATGCTTCTTGATCTCCTCCTTTATCTTGGCTTCCCACCAAACAAGTGTTGCACCTTCCATTCTCAATGAAGCTAATTGGATTTTGCTATCATCATCTTGAAGGTTCTGGATTCTCAAATAGACCTCCAATTTCCTAATCCAATTATCAAGATTTTATGCATTGACTTCACACTAAACATTGGCAATTCAAACTTAACATCAAGTTTTAAAAAATGACTTTTACCAGTTTTCTTTGACTTGTGTGGCTGATGTATTAAAGATGAAGTAGAGGATGATGATGATGAGGGTGAGGATGATGGCCCTTCATTGCCTCCATTTCCTCCATTTCCCTTCTCTGACTTATCTTCATCATTGTGACCTCCTGATGATCCCTGTCCTTCCTTGTGAAATTCGGAACCTTCTCCTTCTAGTTTCTCATTCCTTTCTTGATAAAGGATTCTAACCATCTCAGTCATGTTAAGGAATGCTTTCCCGAACACTCTTTCCTCTTCTTTGGGATCGAATTCTTCATGGATTTCTTCTTCCTCTGGAGGCATGCTTATTACTGCTTCTACTTCCTTAGGAGGTGAACTAGGTGGTGGAGGTTCTGGCAATATTTCTCTCCTTTTCTTTGGCTCTTCTTGAGACCCTTCTGCTCCCACCAATTTTCCTTTTCCTGTCTTAAGCTTGAGCCTTGTAAGCATCTAAAAATTGCAAACAGTTAAAAAAAAAAATTGAATTAAACAACACTAGAGAATAAACTCTAGCTCTGATACCAACCTGATTTGAAATGAATGTATTAGTTTTGTTGTGCTAAGTGTCTTTATAGTTATAAAATATGTGCATACTTGTCTCCATAGTTTGGTTAAGGATTGATAATTATAACCATGAAATATAGAGGATTTTAGTGAATTAGAAGCATGAAATAAGAGCAAATAACACTGAACAATAGTGTATAATAGACAAATAAAACGCCACATAATATTTACACAACAGGCATGATGAAGAAGTTCACCCCTCCTAGGCTACATCTACTGGTCTAGCTCCCAATGGCATGTCCATCTTTCATTATGCTCAAAAATTTGCAAATACATGTAGTTACATGCCTCTAATGGTTGTTTTCTCCACACCAATGTCTCCAGAATGCTCCTATTAGTCTATATTGACTCTTCATTCACTCAAAGTGGGCAAAAATTGAGCCTCCAACTCATTTTCCTAGTAGCACCTATAAAAGCTCCACTAATTGTGGAGAACTCCACTTAACTCGAGTTATTTTAGTGTAAATCCGCAAAATTTTAGGGCACGCTATAAACTATGCTAGTGCTAACTGTTGGAATTAAATGTTATGGTTGGGTGGCCAAATGCCAAACCAAACCATACAGGTTAACCACAACTGCAGGCATAATTGTAGGCTTGAACCATGCTAAACATTGTTTGAATCAGAGTTAAAAGCGAAGTTATGAAACTGTCGGCAGATAAGGGTTTAACCACGCAGAGAGATTGCATGTGACAAGGTGTAACATTTAAGGATATGCTGGTGGGTTGGTTGAAATTTGTTGCAACTTTTTTTTTAACATCCACCATGTGAATGTTCCATGGGATCGATGGCGGGTTGGGACTGTCGACGGTGCCAACCCCTAATGCCAAATGCATTACTATTCAAATAGAACTCATCCACTAGTATGGTTAAGAAATAGCGTAGCATAGGTGGTTAAGTTGTGTGGATGCTCTGCCAGAGGTCACGGGGTCGAGCCCTATGGACCTCCATAAAATTTTACTATACCACTAAGGGGACACGTGGCAGCCTCAGGGTTGGCCACGTGTCACCCTCCCATTGGCTAATAAAACAAAACATAAAACCCACAAAAAAATCACAATGCACCAATTGTCATCCACTAACTGGCTCTGAGAAAAAGAATATTCTTTGAAATATTCCTTTTTTCTGACTATGCATCCTCCATGCTGACTGGGCATCCCAGTCAACCCTGTCGCAAAATTTAGCTATTTGGGAATTCGATCAGAATGCGATATATCCCTCATCCGACATCGATTTTTTGAACTTTTTGCGGCGTCGGAATCAGGAAGATAAGATACACGCAAATATTCTATTTTCAACACAATCCTATAACTTTCAATTTTGAGAAAAATTTATGAACTCCTGATCACTCCTCCCCATTGGGAAGCTTTTGGACCCCAAAATACTTGATTACCTTTTCAGTAGGTGAGGATACAACTCCATCAACTTTCCAACTTCCACCTACTTTCCCTTGCTTGGCTTACTACCTTTGAGCCCAAATCGAAGGTAATCAACATTTCCCCTCTTAGATGCTCTTGTCCTCCTGTCAAGAATTGTATCTTCCTTGAGCTCATCTAGAAATTCTGGCAATAAATCTTCAATAGAAGGCAGATAAACATCACTTCCTTGATCATCGATCAAAGGTGGCTCATACAAACTTAAGTTTTCAGCCTTAACAACTGAATACATTTACATATATGAAGGCTAGTCAAGTTGAAATGCATTGTTACCAATTTGCTTTATGATCTTGAATGGACCATAGCAAATGGGTTTGATATTTTTACCTTCCCCGTGCATCCTTTCTTTGCTAATGTGGAACCATACCTCATCTCCTTCTTGAAACTTGTGATCAACTCTATGTTTGTCATGCCTCTCCTTGTATTTTCTTTGACTTTTCTCAAGCTGTTCTTGAACTTTTTGATGTATAAATTGAATTTTCTCAATGAAATTTTGAGCCTTGTCAATATCACTATGGCCATCTATTGCAACACCCTTTCCAAAGATGAAGTCTAATGGCAATTTTGGAAAATACCCAAAGCATACTTCAAAAGGTGATGTTTGAGTTGAAGGGTGCTTTTCCCGGTTGTAAGCATGCTGGATATAATGCAGTTTCTCATCCTACAACTTAGGATGTTTGCCACAATATTATCTCAATAGATGCACAACGGTTAAATTTTCACCACCTCGGTTTGTCCATTAGTTTGCCGATGCAAAGAAATACTCTTTTTCAACTTTGTGTCCATCATACTCCAAAGATTGGACAAAAAATTCCCAATGAAACTGGAATCCCTGTCACTAACAATAGAAGTTAGCAGCCCATAATGAACCCAAACATGTTGAAAGTAAAGTTCAACAATTTGTTTAGCAGTAATGGTTTTCTTACATGGCATAAGTATACACATTTTACTGAATCTATCCACAACTACATAAATATAATCATGTTTTTTTCTTGACATAGGTAGACCTCCAATAAAGTCCATGGAGACACTCTCCCATGGCCTTGATGGTACCGGTAGTGGCGTGTACAACCCAAGATTCCTATTACTAGGCTTGCTTGTTGCACACATAGAACAACCTCTTATAAAACTTGACACACTATCTACCATGCAAGGCCAATAGCAATACCTCTATAGATGCGCCACTTTTTTGCTTACCCTAAAGTGTCCAACAATAAGAGATGAATGAGCTTCTCTCATGACACTTAGCCTCTTTCCTTGTGGTAAACACAAATTTCCCAAGTGAAACAACAAATTTTTATGCATGTGATAATATTTTTCTTCAACTTGATTCACTTCACTCAAACTAGCATATACATCTTGAAAATCAACATCATGTGCATATTGTGTGTCTATTTAGTTTAGAGAAAGTGATAGCAAAGTCTTTCATCTATTGTTCTAAGTGTGTAGCACCACACTTACGGAATTTGATTTATCCATAGATCATAATTCTGCATAGCAAATTGCCGACTCCACTAGGGAGTTTCCTATCATTCTTGGTGTTTTTGTCTCTTCTAATCCCCATCAATAGAATTTACTTTGCTTTTTAGGCATTTGAATGAGATAAGTGCATTAGAAGTGTGTTATGTAGCTTTCATTTTCAATCACTGTTGCGCCCAATGCACTGTTGGTCAAGACACAATGCACTGTAGTGCACTGTCTCCCACTCAAGAGTGCATTGCAAAGCACTGTGTCCCATTAGAGACTGCGTTGCCCCCTCAGCCAACCAAAATACATTCAAATTTTTCATTGCAATCATTCTCAACCATTTGTTTGTTGTATTTTCAACTATTTGATACCTCTTAGAGACCAATGAACTTTCCAGATTCTTCCTCCTTTGAAAACTAAATTTGTTCAATGTCTCTTTAGTGTTTTTCTTTATCATTAGAAAAACAAATTCAAAGTATTTTATTTCTGCATTAGATCCATTTTTTTTCATAAAGGAAATTTTCATTAAATTCTTCGTTTCCTATATGAAAAATTGTAGTTTCATTGTTCGTTTTTCCTAAAAGAGAATTTTTTGGTAAATTCCTTGTTTCTCAAAGAAGAAAACATCTTGTTTTATTGATTTGATGTATATAGTTTCCTTTCTTGCATTCACGTTAAAGGAGTTGAAAAGAAAAACATGCATGTGCATATAGTGAATTGTGTGTGTTGCATAGGAACAAGTTAGGAAAGTTGCATTTTAGTTTTTGCTCTTTGTTGTTTGCTCTCAAAATTGATTGCTCTTTCCCTTAGTAGCTAGGATTTTCATTGAAAAGCTAAAATTGAAAAGTTTTCTTATCATTTTAGTTTACATTATTACGAATTTCCATCACATCACGCGGTGAATATTGAAAGGAAATTTTTAAACAAGATCAACTTAAAATTTACATCTATTTACCCAAAAAATCATTGGAACCGTAATGATAACATTTAGAAGTTCTAGGCTAGATACGTGTTCTAGCGTTGTAAAACATAGCATTTGTCGTTAACTTATCTGCGATATATTCTGAGTGTGATACCTCACTCCACGTATGTAAGTATATCGAAGCTCGTCCACGTACCTTCGAGTATATAAGGCAGTGTTCTAGTACGAAAAGTATAATGGGGTGCTCTCACTGTGTGGTTTTTCACTAGATAACGCTATTACGGACTTGGGCCTCTACGTAACTTTGGGTATATTTGGGATTCCTCACGCTACATATGGTCACGATCCATCCAATCAGTGAGACAATACCTCCCGAACCCGACGTTTTTCAATTGCAAGTTGATCTGGATCCTGTCACTTTTTTTCCAGAACTTCTGAATCCTGAAGTCAAATGACCGGAAGTTGTTCCTGTATCAGTTTCCCCACAATCTATTGTAGGCTTTGAGCCTCCCATATCGCACTGTCAACCGCCTGAAACATACTTCGGGCCTGACGGTGAAATCCTTCCACCTAGCCTGATTTAGATTGAAGAAATCCCACAAGACGAAACACCTTTAACTCCAACTCGTTTTGGGAGGGAGCTTTACCTGTACAAGTCTTTTCCTCAATCACCCTCCTCTAATTTTGTTGATCCTACATCTATTAGAGTTTCTGTAGATCGAGTAGGGTATATATTTGGTCCAATAACCATGCCTGAGACAACATCTTTGGTTGAACCATCTATTCCAATTGTGACAACACCTACTCTCGCTACTCCGTCGATGTTCACAACTTCACCAGAGTCACATTTATATGGTGGCCCTTCCATCCCACCTGGTTACCAATATTTAACTGGAACCTTCTCTGGTGCATCCTCAAACCCATGGAATTCACCAATGTCATCGTCTGGTATTATATCTATTACATCTCTAGTGAGTACTGAACGGATTGGTCCTTTATATCCATCATCAGGGAAATATCAAGCTTTTCCATCTAGGTATATTCCATCCAATACAATTTCAACTGGACTCCATCTAAATCAATTAATCGGTTCCCACTCATGTGAAGTTTTCAGATGAACTTCTTAGTAGAAGCTTCCCCCAAGACCTACATCACTCCCACAAATGGATTTTCTTTTTTATCCATAGCAACTAACTTATGCTTCAACGGATAATTATTTTCCATATGACCTTTGCATAGATCCAACATGAAAGAGGTTTTGTATTTTTCCCTTTACTACTCTACTTTGGTCCATATTGTTTTGAAGACATCCCTTTTCCTTTATCATCCTTCTTCTTTCCCTTTCCATCATCATGCTCTCTTCCTTCTATCTTCCCTTCACTTTGAAAATCCAAAAACTTATCCATTGTGGTGATAGCTACTACAAGGGACTGCAAAAATTTTCTTCCTAGCTAAAATTTTTCCATCGGTTGAAATCCAACCATAAAACTGAACAATTGAACCTCATATAACATATCCTTAATCTCGAACAGGAGCCCTAAAAATCATTTGATGTAGGCCTAAATGCCTCATGTCTATTTTAGACTTCTTAGCCTATTCCTTGCAACCCAATACTGATTTCCTAATCTAATTTGAAAATACAAAGCTTCCTTCATTTCTTCCCACATTGTGATATTGTCAATAATATAACCATCTGCCAAATCATCCATCCTATATCTCCTCCACAATTTTCCCATCCCTTTCAAATATATAGTATTCATCCTTACTTTTTATTCATCAAGCATCAAGTCATCTGACCCAAATATTGATATATATCCCGACAAAAGTTTCATAATACTTTTTCACTCTTTGTGTGACCATATGTCTCTAGTTCTTTGGCCTTTACCCTTATTGAAGCATTGGAATAATTTTGTCCAACTACCTTCTTCAATAATGCAATTGTCTCTTACTACTCACTGACTAAACTCATGAGATCCTTTACCTTCTCTTTAAGTCAATCTATTATTTCACCATCAATCTATATTTTCTCAATCAACTGAGAATCACATCAATCAAAATTTTCCCAACTACATCACTCCTCTTAGTATGTGAACTAATGATCTCCATATATTACAAAAAATACAGTCACCAAACATACATATATGCCCCTGATAAATCAACCCAACAAAACTAAAGCCAACAAGCCCAACAAAACTAGAAGCCAACCCAATATTTCCCTTCTGAGAATCGATCGTAGAAATACCTTGATCACCTCAGATAGTAGAAAGTCTCCCAACCTACAAGACATATAAATCACCTCCTTAAAGTGACGAACTACCCACCAACTTATCCCTCTCTTACTCTATTTCACTAATGAAGAAGAATCCTTGTGCCGAAAATGATTTCACCCTTATAAGCTAAAGAGATTCACAAACCCTTGTTTACAAATGGTCCAATATTACACCTTTGTGATGTTGAGCCTGTGACAAAAAATGTTGTAATACCAGTTGTTACACCTGTAGAGTTCCCATGAGTTAAGGCATGTCATGACCTTTAACATGCAACATGTTGAGCCAATTAATCATTCCTAAAGGACCAACTAGCTACAACACATTAGATTTCCAACCCAAGGTATTGTATTTCTATTTCAAGGTTATCTACACAATTTATGCAAGATAAATGTTGGTATGAATAATGGCACTATAATCCTAACAGAAAGAAAAACTTGAATGATAAAGGAATCAACCCATAACACAACTAATAACTTCTACTTATGACTAAACCAAACCATTCAAAGCATCAATCTCTAAATATTTTCTGCAAGAAACAACTAAGAAAGGCTATCAAACATTGGGCTATTACTTAAGGAAAAAAAACTATAAAATGAAAGAAAAACATTATGCTAAAATGTTTAACCACATAAACGATAATCCTGTGATGATATCCAAGGAACAACACTGAATTAAAAACAATCCCAATTGAACTAGCTAAAATAAATCAACTATGTAATAACCACTGTAATTTCTAATTAAAAATAGAATATGTGATTCCACAATTACTTAATCAACTAGAAATTGTAAATTGAAAACATTTAAGAAATTAAATAACTAAAGAGAAATAATGGAACATAGACTTAATGATACAATTGAAGACAACACTACTTCCAGGATCAAGCCCAAATTATTGGAATCAAATTGCCTTGTAAAAGAAATCAACACAACAGATTAACTCTGAATAATAAATGTTTTCATTAAACTACAAATAATAGATCACAATCAATGTATTCTCAAATGAACGACTTATGTCAACAATATTAAAATTTAAAAACCTCTCTCGAGGCTCAATTCCTAGTCTTTATACCATGTATGTAAAAGATAAAAACAATAAATATATTTTTGATAAAGACCAATCCCGAGAATATGAAGATTCTTAGGATGCTCATTTAATTTACAAGAGATCTTAATATTTCTAGATTACCAGGTCGGAAGCCTATCCTTAACTAATTTTCTCCAAACCAGAATCGATAACATCAAGCTATCCAACCTTCTATGATCAATCCAAGGAACAACATCAAGTGCCAATTCAACGATAGATTCATGTTCAAAATAAGGATCCAACTAGGAGAAAATATCACTTTTGTAATCAAGTCATTTCATAGCACAATAGACTGATAGAAATACATTAAAAAATTCTAAAATACATATTACATAGAATATCGTGTTCCAAATGCAAGAAAGACTTATAAAAATAATACAAAAATTAAGAAATAAGGTAAGGAAGTTATAACAATTATGAGGCCCAACATCACCCCCCAAATGACCTTTTTGCATGACCTCATTTAAACAAATCATTAATATGCAAGGCGTTTAAGGTGTAAGCTTCATAAGACTCTTCTCCTGTATGTCTAAATCCATTCATACTTCCAAGTTCCTGGAAGGCCACATACTTTCCCAGCTCTGATAAATCATAATCAGATTTATAATAAGAATGAGGGAACCAGATCATGGGACATGTGTACCTACACCCTATCCAACTGATACCTTTTTCCAATACTAGGTTGACATAGTCTTGTACTCTAGTCATGGCATACAGAAAATTATGGAAGACAAAAGGTTCTCTATTTTTTATTTCATTAGGTGATGCATGTAATCTTACTTTGGCTCCCCTATTAGCCTCACCTCTAATATATTCCAGATTATGCGATCCTGAATGTAGTACATCATTGTGAATATGTGAAAGCGTAGAGGTAACACCAAGTTCTTATATAAAAATACCATGATGAAAAGTGTACGAAAATGTTTTTGAGGCTCTCGTCTGACCCAAAGATCAAGACCATGCTCTCTCCTCTGGAAGGTGTGGTAGGTTTTTTCCCATTTCTCTTGGTTTCATGAAGTTGATATCAAGGTATAGTACTGAATGTATCTAATAAATGGGACATGATTCTCATTCACATGTTCCTCCAGTAAGAAATTGTGCATAAATAGTTCACACATAAAGTACTTTGTATGCTCATCATGTTTATGGTAAGTAGTAATGAAATCAAAGACATATTTAAACGCATATGGTTGTCAAGACTGTAGAACTTTAATTTTGAGCAACAAGTATCACTCAAGTAAAAACAAGGAATAATTATGGGCTAGAGACTTGCATGCCAAGGAATAGGAATAAATGGAGCATATTTCCTTTGTTTTATTTGTAACCTTCTGAAGGTGATCCTTCAACTCCTGTATTTTCTTCTCAGATGCTCTTAGTTGTGCATAAATTTCATATTTTTGATTGTCAGTGTCTTAAATCGTTGAATCAATTATTGATGTTCCTTTTGAGGTAACACTTCTCTTTCATATCTCACTATAGTCTCCTGTGGTTTCTCCATGGTTTTATTAAAAAATTGAATGGTAACCTCTACAATTACAGGAGTATAAAGAGGTAAAAACTTTGTTTTTACTCCTCTTTCAATAAAACCATATAGTGAGTCTGTTTGGGTTTCCACTTCGATGAGGCTATAAGGAACATAAATCATTTTTATCTCAAAATCGGTCTGAGTTCCTACAGTATTGTTATAGGTCAATTTGGGCATCATCCCCCATGACCTGGTTAGATAGGACATCATCCCTAAGACCAATGAAATAGGGTCTATCACCCCTAATATTTTAGTTGCTATATGCCCTAAGAGAAGAACAATTCATTCATGGATTCTATTATGAGATTTCCAAGGTTTGAAGTATATGTTATATAACCTATTAACTCACAAAAACAACCTCTTAAGGGACTAACTACGTTTCATATGAAACATCCTCCATTCAAGGGTGCACTGCAATGCGCTTCCCAACATTCAAGGGTGTGTTGGTTAATTGGGAGAGAAATTATCATTTTTCCAGAATCTCCATATGGCCAGTGCCTTCTAGAAGAGTCCATATGTGTCAAATTTTGAATCCAAGTGTCCATCTAACACCCCTGAACTTGGAAACATGTCTTGCCTATTATTATAAATTCATTCATTAAGAAACTACGATCAGTTTCCCTATAAATTGAGCACAGATCCTAGTGTTAGGAAGGAAGAACTTTGGTAAAGAAATGTTGTTGGATTTTCATTTGAGAGAGTGAAAGTATTGTTATGCTGTTGGTATGATGTTGGATGTGATGAGGCTGGGATGAAGCTGGAGCTGGTGAAATCAAATCAATCATTGGTTGTAACCTCCCCCTTCTACTCTTTAATAAAGATTCCTATTCATTTTCCCATATATGTATTTGTTTATGTTTCTATTTCTCATGCAATGGATTCTTGAATGATATATATGTTTCACATCTAATCGATTTGAGTGAATAATATAAGTAGGCATCTGTATATTGCAATATGTTTTTTGTTCTCTGTTTATACTTGCAGGAATTGATCTGGCGATCTAAGTTGGATTGAAGGTGACAACAAAGTGACAAAAGGAGAAGAAAAAGCACTTGGATCAAAAATAGGTTCTTCTATCGTTGATATGAAAGGACCATATTAGTTTTGTTGTGCTAAGTGTATTTTCAGTTATAAAATATGTGCATACTTGTCTCCATAGTTTGCTTAAGGATTGAGAATTTTAACCATGAAATATAGATGATTTTAGTGAATTCGAAGCATGAAATAAGAGAAAATAACACTGAATAGCAATGTTTAACAGAGAAATAAAACACCACATAACATTTACACAGCAGGCGTGATGAAGCAGTTCACCCCTCCTGGGCTACATCTACTAGTCCAGCTCCCAATGGCGTGTCCATCTTTCATTATGCTCAAAAATTTGCAAATACATGTAGTTACAAGCCTCTAATGGAATTTTTCTCTGCACCAATGGCTCCAGAATGCTCCAATTAGTCTAGTTTGACTCTTCATTCTCTCATAATGGGTGAACATTGAGCCTCCAACTCATTTTCCCAGTAACACCTAGAAACACTCCACTATTTGTGGAGAACTCCACTTAACTAGAGTTATTTTAGTGCAAATCCGCTAAATTTTAGGGTGCGCTATAAACTTTGCCAACACTAACCATTGGAATTAAATGTTATGGTTGGGTGGCCACATGCCAACCCAAACCATACGATTTAACTACAATCGCAGGCAGAACTGAAGGCTTGAACCACGGTAAAAGTTGTTTGAACCGGAGTTATGAAACTGTCAGCGGATAAGGCTTTAACCGCATGAAAAGATTGCATGTGACAAGGCGTAACATTTACGGATATGATGGCGGGTTGGTTGACATTTTTTTGCTACGTTTGTTTTAACATCCACCATGTGAATGCTGCATGGGACCACTGGTGGGTTGGGACCGTCGACAATCCCAACCCCCAGTCCCAACCCCCAGTCCCAACCCCCAATTCCAAATGCATTACTCTTCAAATAGAACTCATCCACTAGTATGGTTAAGAAACATCGTAGCATGAGTGGTTATGTTGTGTGGATGCTCTGCTGCAAGTCGCGGGGTCGACCTCTATAGACCTCCATAAAATTTTACTATACCACTAAGGGGAAAAGTGTTGGCCTTAGGGTTGGCCACATGTAACCCTTCCATTGGCTCATAAAACATAGCGTACAATCCACCAAAAAATCACAATGTGCCACTTGTTATCCACTGATTTGTTCTGAGAAAAGGAATATTCTTTAGAATATTCTTTTTGCTGACTGTGCATCCTCCATGTTGACTGGGCATCCCAGTCAACCCTGTTACAAAATTTTGCTATTTGGGGATTCGATCAGAATGCGATATCTCCCGCATATGAAATCAGTTTTTCGAACCATTCACGACACCGGCATCAGGAACACGAGATCTACAAAACCATCCTGGTTTCAACCCAATTCTATAACTTTCAATTTTGAGCAAAATTTATGAACTCCTGATCACTCCTCCCCATTGGGAAGCTTTTGGACCCCAAAATACTTGATTACCTATTCAATATATGAGGGTACAACTCCCATACCTTTCCAACCTCCATCCACTTTTCCTTGCTTGGATTACTTCCTTTGATCCCAAATCGAAGGTAATCAACACTTCCCCTCTTAGCTGCTCTTGTCCTCCTGTCAGGAATTTAGTCTTCCTTGAGCTCATCCAGAAATTCTGGCGAAAAATATTCAATATAAGGTAGCTAAACATCACTTCCTTTATCATCGATCAAAGGTAGCTCATACAAATGTAAGTTTTTAGCATTAACAACAGAATACATTTGCATACATGAAGGCAAGTCAAGGTGAAATACATTGTTACCACCTTCCTTTATGATCTTGAATGGACCATAGCGAATGGGTTTGAGTTTTTTACCTTCCCCTTGCATCCTTTCTTTGCTAATGTGCAACCATACCTCATCTCCTTCTTGAAACTTGTGATAAACACTATGTTTGTCATGCCTCTCCTTGTATTTGCTTTGAATTTTCTCAAGCTGTTCTTGAACTTGTTGATGTATAATCTGAATTTTCTCAATGAACTTTCAAGCCCTTTCAATGTCACTATGGCCATCTATTGCAACATCCTTTCCAAAGACAAAGTCTAATGGCGATTTTGGAAAATACCCAAAGCATACTTCAAAAGGTGATGTTTGAGTTGAATAGTGCTTTGCTCGGTTGTAAGCGTGCTGAATATAATGCAGTTGCTCAT
The DNA here is from genome assembly GCA_034641835.2 of Pinus albicaulis. Taxonomy (NCBI): domain Eukaryota; kingdom Viridiplantae; phylum Streptophyta; class Pinopsida; order Pinales; family Pinaceae; genus Pinus; species Pinus albicaulis. The sequence continues at coordinate 427,274,624 of CM076583.1, read as the reverse complement.
CCCAAAACTTAGGATGTTTGTTGCAATATCCTTTCAATAGATGCACAATAGTTCTGTTCACCACCTCAGTTTTTCCATCAGTTTGCGGATGAAAAGCACTACTCTTTTTCAACTTTGTGTCCATCATACTCCAAATATTAGACCAAAATTTACCAATGAACCTGGAATACATGTCACTAACAATAGAAGTTGGCAATCCATAATGAACCCATAGATGTTGAAAATAAATTTCAACAGTTTTTTAAACAGTAATGGTTTTCTTACATGGCATAAGTATACACATTTTAATGAATCTATCCACAACTACATAAAGATAATCATGTTTTTTTCTTAACATAGGTAAACCTCCAACAAAGTCCATGGAGACACTCTCCCATGGCCTTGATGGTACCAGTATTGGTGTGTACAACCCAAGCTTCCTATTACTAGGATTTCTTGTTGCACACATAGAAAAACCTCTTATAAAACACGACACACTATCTACCATGCGAGGCCAATAGCAATACCTTTGTAGATGTGCCAGTTTTTTGCTTACCCCAAAGTGTCCAGCAATAAGAGATGAATAAGCTTTTCTCATGACACTTAGCCTCTCTCCTTGTGGTATACACAACTTGCCCAAATGAAACAACAAATTTTTATGCATGTGATAATATTTTTCTTCAACTTGATTCCCTTCACTCAAACTAGCATATACATCTTGAAAATAAACATCATGTGCATATTGTTCTATATAACTCTCATGTACAATAGAATCATTTTTGAGTAAAGTAGATGCACTAATAATCGGTCTTGAAAGCATATCAACAACTTTATTGAAAATACCTTTCTTGTACCTTATAGCCAAGTGAAATTGTTGAAGAAATCCCATCCACCTGAAATGTCATGATTGCTGCAATTTTGTTTGCGACTGCAAGTATTGTAATGGTTGGCGATCGTTATGTACAATCATTTCTTTCTCATCCAGTATTGTTTCCACTTCTTGATGCTTTTTACCACCGCATATAGTTCTTTGTCATATGTAGGATAATTAGTTAAAGCACCATTGAATGTTTCATAATGAAAAGCGATAGGCTTACCATGCTACAAAAGAACTGTGCCCATGGCATAATCAATAGCATCGGTTTGAATCTCGAATTTATGTCTCAAATTTGGTAATGCAAGGACTGGAGTTGAACTGATCTTGTCTTTTAAAGCTTCGAAAGCTTGTTGTTTTTTGCCTCCCCATTGGAAGCCTTTCTTCACACTTGTCACTGCATGCATAGGAGCTGTGATAGCAGAAAATTTAGCAATAAAATTTCTCCAATACCGAACTTCACCTAAGAAACTTCTTACCTCGGTTACTGTTTTGGGAGTGGGCCAATTCACAATGGCTTCCACTTTAGAGGGATCAATTCTCAACTCTCCTCCTCCTACAATGTGCCCCAAATAAACCAAAGAAGTCTTTCCAAACTCACACATTGACATCTTAAGAAAAAATTTATCTTTCTTCAAAAAATCAAGCAACCTATTCACATGCAAGACATGTTATTCTTTTGTTTTGTTGAAAATCAATATGTCATCTAAGTACACAATCACAAATTCATCAAGAAATGGACGCAAAACACTATCCATAACACGCATGGAAGTTTTCGGTACATTACAAAAACCAAATGGCATAACTAACCACTCAAAGAGTCCTTAATGTTTGGTTTTGAATGCGGTTTTCCAGATGTCACTTTCTGTAATTCTTACTTGATGATATCCACTTCATAAATATAACTTAGTGAAAAAAAAATTCTTCTTTCAGCTAATGAAGAAAATCATCTATCTTTGGGATTGGGTATTGATTATTTATCGTTATCTTGTTGAAAGCTTTGAAGTCTACACACATGCGCCAAATCCCATCTTTTTTTCGTATCAAGACTAAGGGTGAACTACATGGAGAAGTGCTTGGCCTTATGATTCCTTTGTCCAACATCTCCTTAATTTTCCTCTTTATTTCAACATTCTCCATTATCGACATGCGATACATGCCAATGTTTGGAAGAGGACAATCTTGCTGCAACTAAATCTCATGTTGAATATCCCTTTTTGGAGGCAATCCTCTTGGCTCCTAAAACATATCATGATGTGCATCAACTACATCATATAAATCTGGTTTCAACTTAGGATCACATCCCTCAAATGGTTCATGATTAACATCAGCTTTAGGCTTAATCATTAGAAGAAAAAAATACTTGAATTTACTAGCCTCTTTACCTATCCAACATTTACCATAGCAATGTTTGTCTTATTGCGATGTGCTCTAACAATGTACTCATTTCCATATTTGAATAAACAATATTTGTTCTCATGGAGATGGAAGATCACTTTCCTGTCATACAAGTAAGGACTCCCCAACACAATACCTATTATGTCAAATGGAACCACATCTAATTCAACTGTGCCAACAAAATGTGCAATGATTGCAAACCGCAATATACACTTCTTTGAAACCTGTAAATTTGCATCCTTACAAATCCAACCAAGTGGATATGGTTTTGGATGTGATATGGTCTCAAGGTTAAGTTTTTTGACCAAGTATTTAGAGATTAAGTTTTCTTGTGACCCATTGTCAAACAATGTGTCAATATTAGTATGTTTGGATATGACCCTCACATGAAACAGTTCAATTCTTTCTTCTTCATTTGGAGCATGTATGTGACAGTTTGATGTACTAGTACTGGTTTTAGTTCAATTTATTTTCCCTTCATGTTCTTCAATTCCATGGTTGTAATTTTAGATTCATCACCTGAATCCTCTCCTAAATCATGTTGAGTTGTAGCTGCAATTTTCTGTTTCCCTTTGTTGTTGTATTTCTTGGGCTTCATTTCAGGATGTAATTTCCAACAATGATTTTCATCATGGCCTTCTTTTGAAAAAAATTTACAAACCAATTTTCTCCCTCTTTCTTAACAGATGCATTCTTTTTTCTTTTACCTTTCGCGGTCTTCTCTTTGTTTTTATTCTTAAAATTTTGCTTCCTACCCTCTTCAGAAATGTTCTTCCCTCTAGCTTCTAGATGTGTGGCCTGAACACATACTTCATCTAGACTTGTAGGGTTAAACATGAGAATAGTATGTTTTAGGTATCTATGTAATCCTCCTAAGTACTTGAGCAAAGTATCTTGGCTATGCAAATATACCCCTAATAAGAGAGCTCTTCTCCTCAATTATTAGGTGTATTCTTGCACATTCTGTCCCTTCAATTGCTTAAAGTTTTTCTTTTTCATTATGGATTTTTTCATATGAGCTAATGGAAAAAACTATTTTTTTATTGTAGTAATGAAATCAGTCCATGATAGAATAATCTTAACATGCTTCTTGATCTCCTCCTTTATCTTGGCTTCCCACCAAACAAGTGTTGCACCTTCCATTCTCAATGAAGCTAATTGGATTTTGCTATCATCATCTTGAAGGTTCTGGATTCTCAAATAGACCTCCAATTGCCTAATCCAATTATCAAGATTTTCTGCATTGACTTCACCATTAAACACTGGCAATTCAAACTTAACATCAAGTTTTAAAAAATGACTTTTACCAGTTTTATTTGACTTGTGTGGCTGATGTATTGAAGATGAAGTAGAGGATGATGATGATGAGGGTGAGGATGATGGCCCTTCATTGCCTCCATTTCCTCCATTTCCCTTCTTTGACTTATCTTCATCATTGTGACCTCCTGATGATCCCTGTCCTTCCTTGTGAAATTCGGATCCTTCTCCTTCCAGTTTCTCATTCCTTTCTTGATAAAGGATTCTAACCATCTCAGTCATGTCAAGGAATGCTTTCCCGAAAACTCTTTCCTCTTCTTTGGGATCAAATTCTTCATGGATTTCTTCTTCCTCTGGAGGCATGCTTATTACTGCTTCTACTTCCTTAGGAGGTGAACTAGGTGGTGGAGGTTTTGGCAATATTTCTCTCCTTTTCTTTGGCTCTTCTTGAGAACCTTCTGCTCCCACCAATTTTCCTTTTCCTCTCTTAAGCTTGAGCCTTGTAAGCATCTAAAAATTGCAAGCAGTTAAAAAAATATTTGCATTAAACAACACTAGAGAATAAACTCTAGCTCTAATACCAACCTGATTTGAAATGAATGTATTAGTTTTGTTGTGCTAAGTGTATTTTTAGTTATAAAATATGTGCATACTTGTCTCCATAGTTTGGTTAAGGATTGATAATTATAACCATGAAATATAGAGGATTTTAGTGAATTAGAAGCATGAAATAAGAGCAAATAACACTAAACAACAGTGTATAATAGACAAATAAAACGCCACATAATATTTACACAACAGGCATGATGAAGAAGTTCACCCCTCCTGGGCTACATCTACTGGTCCAGCTCCCAATGGCATTTCCATCTTTCATTATGCTCAAAAATTTGCAAATACATGTAGTTACATGCCTCTAATGGTTGTTTTCTCCACACCAATGTCTCCAGAATGCTCCTATTAGTCTATATTGACTCTTCATTCACTCAGAGTGGGCAAAAATTGAGCCTCCAACTCATTTTCCTAGTACCACCTAGAAAATCTACACTAATTGTGGAGAACTCCACTTAACTCGAGTTATTTTAGTGTAAATCCGAAAAATTTTGGGCCACGCTATAAACTATGCTAGTATGGTTAAGAAACTCATCCACTAGTATGGTTAAGAAACATCGTAGCATAGGTAACAAGATTATTGGATGCTCTGCCAGAGGTCACGGGGTCGAGCCCTATGGACCTCCATAAAATTTTACTATACCACTAAGGGGACACATGGCGGCCTCAGGGTTGGCCACATGTCACCCTCTCATTGGCTCATAAAACAAAACGTACAACCCACCAAAAAATCACAATGCACCAATTGTCATCCACTGATTGGCTCTGAGAAAAAGAATATTCTTTGAAATATTCCTTTTTTCTGAATATGCATCCTCCATGCTGACTGGGCATCCTAGTCAACCCTGTCGCAAAATTTAGCTATTTGGGAATTCGATCAGAATGAGATATCTCCCTCATCCGACATCGATTTTTCGAACCGTTTGTGGCGTCGGAATCAGGAAGATGAGATACACGCAAATATTCTAGTTTCAACACAATCCTATCACTTTCTATTTTGAGCAAAATTTATGAACTCCTGATCACTCCTCCCCATTGGGAAGCTTTTGGACCCCAAAATACTTGATTACCTTTTCAGTAGGTGAGGGTACAACTCCCTCACCTTTCCAACCTCCATCTACTTTGCCTTGCTTGGCTTACTACCTTTGAGCCCAAATCGAAGGTAATCAACATTTCCCCTCTTAGATGCTCTTGTCCTCCTGTCAAGAATTGTATCTTCCTTGAGCTCATCCAGAAATTATGGCGAGAAATATTCAATAGAAGGTAGATAAACATCACTTCCTTGATCATCGATCAAAGGTGGCTCATACAAACTTAAGTTTTCAGCATTAACAACTGAATACATTTACATATATGAAGGCTAGTCAAGTTGAAATGCATTGTTACCAACTTGCTTTATGATCTTGAATGGACCATAGCAAATGGGTGTGAGATTTTTACCTTCCCCGTGCATCCTTTCTTTTCTAATGTGGAACCATACCTCATCTCCTTCTTGAAACTTGTGATCAACTCTATGTTTGTCATGCCTCTCCTTGTATTTGCTTTGAATTTTCTCAAGATGTTCTTGAACTTTTTGATGTATAAATTGAATTTTCTCAATGAAATTTTGAGCCTTGTCAATATCACTATGGCCATCTATTGCAACACCCTTTCAAAAGATGAAGTCTAATGGCAATTTTGGAAAATACCCAAAGCATAGTTCAAAAGGTGATATTTGAGTTGAAGGGTGCTTTTCTCAGTTGTAAGCATGTTGGATATAATGAAGTTGCTCATCCTACAACTTAAGATGTTTGCCACAATATTATATCAGTAGATGCACAATAGTTATGTTCACCACCTCGGTTTGTCCATCAGTTTGCTAATGCAAAGCAATATTCATTTTCAACTGTGTGTCCATCATACTCCAAAGATTGGACAAAAAATTCCCAATGAAACTGGAATCCCTATCACTAACAATAGAAGTTAGCATCCTATAATGAACCCAAACATGTTGAAAGTAAATTTCAGCAATTCGTTCAGCATTAATGGTTTTCTTACATGGCATAAGTATACACATTTTACTGAATCTATTCACAACTACATAAATATAATCATGTTTTTTTCTTGACATAGGTAGACCTCCAATAAAGTCATGGAGACACTCTCCCATGGCCTTGATGGTACCAGCAGTGGCGTGCACAACCCAAGCTTCCTATTACTAGGCTTGCTTTTTGCACACATAGAACAACCTCTTATAAAACTTGACACACTATCTACCATGCAAGGCCAATAGCAATACCTCTATAGATGCGCCACTTTTTTTCTTACCCTAAAGTGTCCAACAATAAGAGATGAATGAGCTTCTCTCATGACACTTAGCCTCTCTCCTTGTGGTATACACAACTTTCCCAAGTGAAACAACAAATTGTTATGCATGTGATAATATTTTTCTTCAACTTGATTCGCTTCACTCAAACTAGCATATACATCTTGAAAATCAACATCATGTGCATATTGTGTGTGTATTTATTTTAGAGAAAGTGATGGCAAAGTCTTTCATCTATTGTTCTAAGTGTGTAGCACCACACTTACAGAATTTGATTTATCCATAGATCATAATTCTGCATAACAAATTTCTGACTCCACTAGGGAGTTTCCTATCATTCTTGGTGTTTTTGTCTCTTCTAATCCCCATCAATAGAATTTACTTTCCTTTTTAGGCATTTGAATGAAATAAGTGCATTAGAAGTGTTGTCTGTAGCTTTCATTTTCAATCACTGTTACGCCCAATGCACTGTTGGTCAAGACACAATGCACTGCAGTGCACTGTCTCCCACTCAAGATTGCATTGCAAAGCACTGTGTCCCATTAGAGACTGCGTTGCCCCCTCAGCCAACCAAATTACATTCAAATTTTTCATTGCAATCATTCTCAAAAATTTGTTTGCTGTGTTTTCAACTGTTTGATACCTCTTAGAGACCAATGAACTTTCCAGATTCTTCCTCCTTTGAAGACTAAATTTGTTCAATGTCTCTTTAGTGTTTTCCTTTATCATTAGCAAAAAAAATTCAAAGTATTTTATTTCTGCATTAGATCCATTTTTTTTCATAAAGGAAATTGTCATTAAATTCTTCATTTCCTATATGAAAAATTGTATTTTCATTGTTCATTTTTCCTAAAAGAGAAATTTTTGGTAAATTCTTTGTTTCTCAAAGAAGAAAACATCTTGTTTTATTGATTTGATGCATATAGTTTCCTTTCTTGCATTCACATTAAAGGAGTTGAAAAGAAAAACATGCATGTGCATATAGTGAATTGTGTGTGTTGCATAGGAACAAGTTAGGAAAGTTGCATTTTAGTTTGTGCTCTTTGTTGTTTGCTCTCAAAATTGATTGCTCTTTCCCTTAGTAGCTAGGATTTTCATTGAAAAGCTAAAATTGAAAAGTTTTCTTATCATTTTAGTTTGCATTATTACAAATTTCCATCACATCACGCGGTGAATATTGAAAGGAACTTTTTAAACAAGATCAACTTAAAATTTACATCTATTTACCTAAAAAATCATTGGAACCGTAATGATAACATTTAGAAGTTCTAGGCTAGATACGTGTTCTAGCGTTGTAAAACATAGCAGTTGTCGTTAACTTATCTGCGATATATTCTAAGTGTGATACCTCACTCCACGTATGTAAGTATATTGAAGCTCGTCCACGTACCTTCGAGTATATAAGGCAGTGTTCTAGTACGAAAAGTATAATGGGGTGCTCTCACTGTGTGGTTTTGCACTAGATAACGCTATTACAGACTTGGGCCTCTACGTAACTTTGGGTATATTTGGGAGTCCTCACGCTACATATGGTCATGATCCATCCAATTAGTGAGACCATACCTCCCGAACCCGATGTTTTTCAACTGGAAGTTGATCTAGATCCTGTCACTTTTTTTCCAGAACTTCTGAATCCTGAAGTCGAATGACTGGAAGTTGTTCTTGTATCAGTTGCCCCACAATATATTGTAGCCTTTGAGCCTCCCATATCACACTGTCAACTGCCTGAAACATACATCGGGCCTGACGGTGAAATCCTTCCACCTGGCCTGATTTAGATTGAAGAAATCCCACAAGACAAAACACCTTTAACTCCAACTCGTTTTGGGAGGGAGCTTTACCTGTACAATTCTTTTCCTCAATCACCCTCCTCTAATTTTGTTGATCCTACATCTATTCAAGTTTCTGTAGATCCAGTAGGGTATATATTTGGTCCAATAACCATGCCTGAGGCAACATCTTTGGTTGAACCATCTATTCCAATTGTGACAACACCTACTCTCGCTACTCCATCGATGTTCACAACTTCACCAGAGTCACATTTATATGGTGGCCCTTCCATCCCACCTGGTTACCAATATTTAACTGGAACCTTCTCTGGTGCATCCTCAAATCCATGGAATTCACCAATGTCATCGTCTGGTATTATATCTATTACATATCTAGTGAGTACTGAACGGATTGATCATTTATATCCATCATCAGGGAAATATCAAGCTTGTCCATCTAGGTATATTTCATCCAATACAATTTCAACTGGACTCCATCTAAATCAATTAGTCGGTTCCCACTCATGTGAATTTTTCAGATGACCTTCTTAGTAGAAGCTTCCCCCAAGACCTACATCACTCCCACAAATGGATTTTCTATTTTATCCATAGCAACTAACTTATGCTTCACGGATAATTATTTTCCATATGACCTTTGCATAGATCCAACATGAAAGAGGTTTTGTATTTTTCCCTTTACTACTCTACTTTGGTCCATATTGTTTTGAAGACATCCCTTTTCCTTTATAATCCTTCTTCTTTCCCTTTCCATCATCATGCTCTCTTCCTTCTATCTTCCCTTCACTTTGAAAATCCAAAAACTTATCCATTGTGGTGATAGCTACTACAAGGGACTACAAACGTTTTCTTCCTAGCTAAAATTGTTCCATTGGTTGAAATCCAACCATAAAAATGAACAATTGAACCTCATATAACATATTCTTAATCTCGAACAGGAGCCCTAAAAATCCTTTGATGTAGGCCTAAATGCCTCATGTCTATTTTAGACTCCTTAGCCTATTTCTTGCAACCCAATACTGATTTCCTAATATAATTTGAAAATACAAAGCTTCCTTCATTTCTTCCTACATTGTGATATTGTCAATAATATAACCATCTGCCAAATCAGCCATCCTATATCTCCTCCACAATTTTCCCATCCCTTTCAAATATATAGTAGTCATCCTTATTTTTTATTCATCAAGCATCAACTCATTTGACCCAAATATTGATATATATCCCGAAAAAAGTTTCATAATACTTTTTCACTCTTTGTGTGACCATATGTCTCTAGTTCTTTGGCCTTTACCCTTATTGAAACATTGGAATAATTTTGTCCAACTACCTTCTTCAATAATGCAATTGTATCTTACTACTCACTGACTAAACTCATGAGATCCTTTACCTTCTCTTTAAGTCAATCTATTATTCATCAATCTATATTTTCTCAATCAACTGAGAATCACATCAATCAAAATTTTCCCAACTACATCACTCCTCTTAGTATGTGAACTAACGATCTCCATATATTACAAAAAATACAGTCACAAAACCTACATATATGCCCATAATAAATCAACCCAACAAAACTAAAGCTAACAAGCCCAACAAAACTAGAAGCCAACCCAATATTTCCCTTCTGAGAATCGATCGTAGAAATACCTTGATCACCTCAGATAGTAGAAAGTCTCCCAACCTACAAGCCATATAAATCACCTTCTTAAAGTGACGAACTACCCACCAACTTATCCCTCTCTTACTCTATTTCACTAATCAAGAAGAATCCTTGTGTCGAAAATGATTTCACCCTTATAAGTTGAAGAGATTCACAAACCCTTGTTTACAAATGGTCCAATATTACACCTTTGTGATGTTGAGCCTGTGACAAAAAATTTTGTAATACCAGTTGTTACACCCGTAGAGTTCCCATGAGTTAAGGCATGTCATGACCTTTAACATGCAACATGTTGAGCCAATTAATCATTCCTAAAGGACCAACTAGCTACAACACATTAGATTGCCAACCCAAGGTATCGTATTTCTATTTCAAGGTTATCTACACAATTTATGCAAGATAAATGTTGGTATGAATAATGGCACTATTATCCTAACAAAAAGAAAAACTTGAATGATAAAGGAATCAACCCATAACACAACTAATAACTTCTACTTATGACTAAACCAAACCATTCAAAGCATCAATCTCTAAATATTTTCTGCAAGAAACAACTAAGAAAGGCTATCAAACATTGGGCTGTTACTTAAGGAACAACAACTATAAAATGAAAGAAAAACATTATGCTAAAATGTTTAACCACATAAACGATAATCCTGTGATGATATCCAAGGAACAACAATGAAGTAAAAACAATCCCAATTGAACTAGCTAAAATAAATCAACTCTGTAATAACCACTGTAATTTCTAATTAAAAATAGAATATGTGATTCCAAAATTACTTAATCAACTAGAAATTGTAAATTGAAAACATTTAAGAAATGAAATAACTAAAGAGAATGAATGGAACATAGACTTATTGATACAATTGAAGACAACGTTGCTTCCAGGATCAAGCCCAAATTATTGGAATCAAATTGCCTTGTAAAAGAAATCAACACAACAGATTAACTCTGAATAATAAAAATTTTCATTAAACTACAAATAATCGATCAAAATCAATGTATTCTCAAATGAACGACTTATGTCAACAATATTAAAATTTAAAAACCTCTCTCGAGGCTCAACTCCTAGTCTTTATACCATGTATGTAAAATATGAGAACAATAAATATATTTTTGATAGAGAGAAATCTCAAGAATATGAAGATTCTTATGATGCTCATTTAAGTTACAAGAGATCTTAATATTTCTAGATTACCAGGTTGGAAACCTATCCTTAACTAATTTTCTCCAAACGAGAATCGGTAACATCAAGCTATCCAATCTTCTATGATCAATCCAAGGAACACCATTAGGTGCCAATTCAACGATAGATTCATGTTCAAAATAAGGATCCAACTATGAGAAAATATCGCTTTTGTAATCAAGTCGTTTCATAGCACAATAGACTGATAGAAATACATTAAAAATTTCTAAAATACATACTACATAGAATATCGTGTTCCAAATGCAAGAAAGACTTATAAAAATAATACAAAAATTAAGAAATAAGGTAAGGAAGTTATAACAATTATGAGGCCCAACATCACCCCCCAAATGACATTTTTGCATGACCTCATTTAAACAAATCATTAACATGCAAGGCGTTTAAGGTGTAAGCTTCATAAGACTCTTCTCCTGTATGTCTAAATCCATTCCTACTTCCAAGTTCCTGGAAGGCCACATACTTACCCACCTCTGATAAATCATAATCAGATTTATAATAAGACTGAGGGAACCAGATCATGGGACATGTGTACCTACACCCTATCCAACTGATACCTTTTTCCAATACTAGGTTGACATAGTCTTGTACTCTAGTCATGGCATACAGAAAATTATGGAAGACAAAAGGTTCTCTATTTTTTATTTCATTAGGTGATGCATGTAATATTACTTTGCCTCCCCTATTAGCCTCACCTCTAATATATTCCAGATTATCCAATCCTGAATGTAGTACATCATTGTGAATATGTGCAAGTGTAGAGGTAACACCAAGTTCTTATATAAAAATACCATGATGAAAAAGTGTACGAAAATGTTTTTGAGGCTCTCCTCTGACCCAAAGATCAAGACCATGCTCTCTCCTCTGGAAGGTGAGGTAGGTTTTTTCCCATTTATCTTGGTTTCACGAAGTTGATATCAAGGTATAGTACTGAATGTCTCTAATAAATGGGACATGATTCTCATTCACATGTAACTCCAGAAAGAAATTGTGGATATATAGTTCACAAATAAAGTAATTTGTATGCTCATCATGTTTATGGTAAGTAGTAATGAAATCAAAGACATATTTAAACTCATATGGTTGTCAAGACTATAGAACTTTGATTTTGAGCAACAAGTATCACTCAAGTAAAAACAAGGAATAATTATGGGCTAGAGACTTTCATGCCAAGGAATATGAATAAATGGAGCATATTTCCTTTGTCTTCTTTGTAGCCTTGTGAAGGTGATCCTTCAACTCCTGTATTTTCTTCTCAGATGCTCTTAGTTGTACATAAATTTCATATTTTTCTGTTGTCAGTGTCTTAAATCGTTGAAGAAATTATTGATGTTCCTTTTGAGGTAACACTTCTCTCTCATATCTCACTATAGTCTCCTGTGGTTTCTCCATGGCTTTATTAAAAAATTGAATGGTAACCTCTACAATTACAGGAGTATAAAGAGGTACAAACTTTGTTTTTACTCCTCTTTCAATAAAACCATATGGTGAGTCTGTTTGGGTTTCCACTTTGACGAGGCTATAAGGAACATAAATCATTTTTATCTCAAAATCGGTCTGAGTTCCTACAGTATTGTTATAGGTAAATTTGGGCATTATCCCCCATGACCTGGTCAGACAGGACATCATCCCCAAGACCAATGAAATTGGGTCAATCACCCCTTATATTTCAGTTGCTATATGCCCTAAGAGAAGAAAAATTCATTCATGGATTCTATTATGAGATTTCCAAGGTTTGAAGTATATGTTATATCACCTATTAACTCACTAAAAAAATCTCTTAAGGGACTAACTACGTTGCATATGAAACATCCTCCATTCAAGGGTGCACTGCAATGCACTTCCCGACATTCAAGGGTGTGTTGGTTAATTGGGAGCGAAATTATCATTTTTCCAGAATCTCCATATGGCCAGTGCCTTCTAGAAGAGTCCATATGTGTCAAATTTTGAATCCAAGTGTCCATCTAACACCCCTGAACTTGGAAACATGTCTTTCCTATTATTATAAATTCATTCATTAAGAAACTACTATCAGTTTCCCTATAAATTGAGCACAGATCCTAGTGTTAGGAAGGAAGAACTTTGGTAAAGAAATGTTGTTGGATTTTCATTTGAGAGAGTGAAAGTATTGTTATGCTGTTGGTATGATGTTGGATGTGATGAGGCTGGGATGAAGCTGGAGCTGGTGAAATAAAATCAATCATTGGTTGTAACCTCCCCCTTCTACTCTTTAATAAATATTCCTATTCATTTTCCCATATATGTATTTGTTTATGTTTCTATTTCTCATGCAATGGATTCTTGAATGATATATATGTTTCAAATCTAATCGATTTGAGTGAATAAGATAAGTAGGCATCTGTATATTGCAATATGTTTTTTGTTCTCTGTTTATACTTGCAGGAATTGATCTGGCGATCTAAGTTGGATTGAAGGTGACAAAAAAGTGATAAAAGGAGAAGAAAAAGCACTTGGATCACAAATAGGTTCTTCTATCGTTGATCTGAAAGGACTATATTAGTTTTGTTGTGCTAAGTGTATTTTCAGTTATAATATATGTGCATACTTGTCTCCATAGTTTGCTTAAGGATTGAGAATTTTAACCATGAAATATAGATGATTTTAGTGAATTCGAAGCATGAAATAAGAGAAAATAACACTGAATAGCAATTTATAACAGAGAAATAAAACACCACATAACATTTACACAGCAGGCGTGATGAAGCAGTTCACCCCTCCTGGGCTACATCTGCTAGTCCAGCTCCCAATGGCATGTCCATCTTTCATTATGCTCAAAAATTTGCAAATACATGTACTTACAAGCCTCTAATGGAATTTTTCTCTGCACCAATGGCTCCAGAATGCTCCAATTAGTCTAGTTTGACTCTTCATTCTCTCATAATGGGTGAACATTGAGCCTCCAACTCATTTTCCCAGTAACACCTAGAAACACTCCACTATTTGTGGAGAACTCCACTTAACTAGAGTTATTTTAGTGCAAATCCGCTAAATTTTAGGGTGCGCTATAAACTTTGCCAACACTAACCATTGGAATTAAATGTTATGGTTGGGTGGCCACATGCCAACCCAAACCATACGATTTAACTACAATCGCAGGCAGAACTGAAGGCTTGAACCACGGTAAAAGTTGTTTGAACCGGAGTTATGAAACTGTCAGCGGATAAGGCTTTAACCGCATGAAAAGATTGCATGTGACAAGGCGTAACATTTACGGATATGATGGCGGGTTGGTTGACATTTTTTTGCTACGTTTGTTTTAACATCCACCATGTGAATGCTGCATGGGACCACTGGTGGGTTGGGACCGTCGACAATCCCAACCCCCAGTCCCAACCCCCAGTCCCAACCCCCAATTCCAAATGCATTACTCTTCAAATAGAACTCATCCACTAGTATGGTTAAGAAACATCGTAGCATGAGTGGTTATGTTGTGTGGATGCTCTGCTGCAAGTCGCGGGGTCGACCTCTATAGACCTCCATAAAATTTTACTATACCACTAAGGGGAAAAGTGTTGGCCTTAGGGTTGGCCACATGTAACCCTTCCATTGGCTCATAAAACATAGCGTACAATCCACCAAAAAATCACAATGTGCCACTTGTTATCCACTGATTTGTTCTGAGAAAAGGAATATTCTTTAGAATATTCTTTTTGCTGACTGTGCATCCTCCATGTTGACTGGGCATCCCAGTCAACCCTGTTACAAAATTTTGCTATTTGGGGATTCGATCAGAATGCGATATCTCCCGCATATGAAATCAGTTTTTCGAACCATTCACGACACCGGCATCAGGAACACGAGATCTACAAAACCATCCTGGTTTCAACCCAATTCTATAACTTTCAATTTTGAGCAAAATTTATGAACTCCTGATCACTCCTCCCCATTGGGAAGCTTTTGGACCCCAAAATACTTGATTACCTATTCAATATATGAGGGTACAACTCCCATACCTTTCCAACCTCCATCCACTTTTCCTTGCTTGGATTACTTCCTTTGATCCCAAATCGAAGGTAATCAACACTTCCCCTCTTAGCTGCTCTTGTCCTCCTGTCAGGAATTTAGTCTTCCTTGAGCTCATCCAGAAATTCTGGCGAAAAATATTCAATATAAGGTAGCTAAACATCACTTCCTTTATCATCGATCAAAGGTAGCTCATACAAATGTAAGTTTTTAGCATTAACAACAGAATACATTTGCATACATGAAGGCAAGTCAAGGTGAAATACATTGTTACCACCTTCCTTTATGATCTTGAATGGACCATAGCGAATGGGTTTGAGTTTTTTACCTTCCCCTTGCATCCTTTCTTTGCTAATGTGCAACCATACCTCATCTCCTTCTTGAAACTTGTGATAAACACTATGTTTGTCATGCCTCTCCTTGTATTTGCTTTGAATTTTCTCAAGCTGTTCTTGAACTTGTTGATGTATAATCTGAATTTTCTCAATGAACTTTCAAGCCCTTTCAATGTCACTATGGCCATCTATTGCAACATCCTTTCCAAAGACAAAGTCTAATGGCGATTTTGGAAAATACCCAAAGCATACTTCAAAAGGTGATGTTTGAGTTGAATAGTGCTTTGCTCGGTTGTAAGCGTGCTGAATATAATGCAGTTGCTCATCCCAAAACTTAGGATGTTTGTTGCAATATCCTTTCAATAGATGCACAATAGTTCTGTTCACCACCTCAGTTTTTCCATCAGTTTGCGGATGAAAAGCACTACTCTTTTTCAACTTTGTGTCCATCATACTCCAAATATTAGACCAAAATTTACCAATGAACCTGGAATACATGTCACTAACAATAGAAGTTGGCAATCCATAATGAACCCATAGATGTTGAAAATAAATTTCAACAGTTTTTTAAACAGTAATGGTTTTCTTACATGGCATAAGTATACACATTTTAATGAATCTATCCACAACTACATAAAGATAATCATGTTTTTTTCTTAACATAGGTAAACCTCCAACAAAGTCCATGGAGACACTCTCCCATGGCCTTGATGGTACCAGTATTGGTGTGTACAACCCAAGCTTCCTATTACTAGGATTTCTTGTTGCACACATAGAAAAACCTCTTATAAAACACGACACACTATCTACCATGCGAGGCCAATAGCAATACCTTTGTAGATGTGCCAGTTTTTTGCTTACCCCAAAGTGTCCAGCAATAAGAGATGAATAAGCTTTTCTCATGACACTTAGCCTCTCTCCTTGTGGTATACACAACTTGCCCAAATGAAACAACAAATTTTTATGCATGTGATAATATTTTTCTTCAACTTGATTCCCTTCACTCAAACTAGCATATACATCTTGAAAATAAACATCATGTGCATATTGTTCTATATAACTCTCATGTACAATAGAATCATTTTTGAGTAAAGTAGATGCACTAATAATCGGTCTTGAAAGCATATCAACAACTTTATTGAAAATACCTTTCTTGTACCTTATAGCCAAGTGAAATTGTTGAAGAAATCCCATCCACCTGAAATGTCATGATTGCTGCAATTTTGTTTGCGACTGCAAGTATTGTAATGGTTGGTGATCGTTATGTACAATTGTTTCTTTCTCATCCAGTATTGTTTCCACTTCTTGATGATTTTTACCAGCGCATATAGTTCTTTGTCATATGTAGGATAATTATTTAAAGCACCATTAAATGTTTCAGAATGAAAAGCGATAGGCTTACCATGCTACAAAAGAACTGTGCCCATGGCATAATCAATAGCATCGGTTTGAATCTCGAATTTATGTCTCAAATTTGGTAATGCAAGGACTGGAGTTGAACTGATCTTGTCTTTTAAAGCTTCGAAAGCTTGTTGTTTTTTGCCTCCCCATTGGAAGCCTTTCTTCACACTTGTCACTGCATGCATAGGAGCTGTGATAGCAGAAAATTTAGCAATAAAATTTCTCCAATACCGAACTTCACCTAAGAAACTTCTTACCTCGGTTACTGTTTTGGGAGTGGGCCAATTCACAATGGCTTCCACTTTAGAGGGATCAATTCTCAACTCTCCTCCTCCTACAATGTGCCCCAAATAAACCAAAGAAGTCTTTCCAAACTCACACATTGACATCTTAAGAAAAAATTTATCTTTCTTCAAAAAATCAAGCAACCTATTCACATGCAAGACATGTTATTCTTTTGTTTTGTTGAAAATCAATATGTCATCTAAGTACACAATCACAAATTCATCAAGAAATGGACGCAAAACACTATCCATAACACGCATGGAAGTTTTCGGTACATTACAAAAACCAAATGGCATAACTAACCACTCAAAGAGTCCTTAATGTTTGGTTTTGAATGCGGTTTTCCAGATGTCACTTTCTGTAATTCTTACTTGATGATATCCACTTCATAAATATAACTTAGTGAAAAAAAAATTCTTCTTTCAGCTAATGAAGAAAATCATCTATCTTTGGGATTGGGTATTGATTATTTATCGTTATCTTGTTGAAAGCTTTGAAGTCTACACACATGCGCCAAATCCCATCTTTTTTTCGTATCAAGACTAAGGGTGAACTACATGGAGAAGTGCTTGGCCTTATGATTCCTTTGTCCAACATCTCCTTAATTTTCCTCTTTATTTCAACATTCTCCATTATCGACATGCGATACATGCCAATGTTTGGAAGAGGACAATCTTGCTGCAACTAAATCTCATGTTGAATATCCCTTTTTGGAGGCAATCCTCTTGGCTCCTAAAACATATCATGATGTGCATCAACTACATCATATAAATCTGGTTTCAACTTAGGATCACATCCCTCAAATGGTTCATGATTAACATCAGCTTTAGGCTTAATCATTAGAAGAAAAAAATACTTGAATTTACTAGCCTCTTTACCTATCCAACATTTACCATAGCAATGTTTGTCTTATTGCGATGTGCTCTAACAATGTACTCATTTCCATATTTGAATAAACAATATTTGTTCTCATGGAGATGGAAGATCACTTTCCTGTCATACAAGTAAGGACTCCCCAACACAATACCTATTATGTCAAATGGAACCACATCTAATTCAACTGTGCCAACAAAATGTGCAATGATTGCAAACCGCAATATACACTTCTTTGAAACCTGTAAATTTGCATCCTTACAAATCCAACCAAGTGGATATGGTTTTGGATGTGATATGGTCTCAAGGTTAAGTTTTTTGACCAAGTATTTAGAGATTAAGTTTTCTTGTGACCCATTGTCAAACAATGTGTCAATATTAGTATGTTTGGATATGACCCTCACATGAAACAGTTCAATTCTTTCTTCTTCATTTGGAGCATGTATGTGACAGTTTGATGTACTAGTACTGGTTTTAGTTCAATTTATTTTCCCTTCATGTTCTTCAATTCCATGGTTGTAATTTTAGATTCATCACCTGAATCCTCTCCTAAATCATGTTGAGTTGTAGCTGCAATTTTCTGTTTCCCTTTGTTGTTGTATTTCTTGGGCTTCATTTCAGGATGTAATTTCCAACAATGATTTTCATCATGGCCTTCTTTTGAAAAAAATTTACAAACCAATTTTCTCCCTCTTTCTTAACAGATGCATTCTTTTTTCTTTTACCTTTCGCGGTCTTCTCTTTGTTTTTATTCTTAAAATTTTGCTTCCTACCCTCTTCAGAAATGTTCTTCCCTCTAGCTTCTAGATGTGTGGCCTGAACACATACTTCATCTAGACTTGTAGGGTTAAACATGAGAATAGTATGTTTTAGGTATCTATGTAATCCTCCTAAGTACTTGAGCAAAGTATCTTGGCTATGCAAATATACCCCTAATAAGAGAGCTCTTCTCCTCAATTATTAGGTGTATTCTTGCACATTCTGTCCCTTCAATTGCTTAAAGTTTTTCTTTTTCATTATGGATTTTTTCATATGAGCTAATGGAAAAAACTATTTTTTTATTGTAGTAATGAAATCAGTCCATGATAGAATAATCTTAACATGCTTCTTGATCTCCTCCTTTATCTTGGCTTCCCACCAAACAAGTGTTGCACCTTCCATTCTCAATGAAGCTAATTGGATTTTGCTATCATCATCTTGAAGGTTCTGGATTCTCAAATAGACCTCCAATTGCCTAATCCAATTATCAAGATTTTCTGCATTGACTTCACCATTAAACACTGGCAATTCAAACTTAACATCAAGTTTTAAAAAATGACTTTTACCAGTTTTATTTGACTTGTGTGGCTGATGTATTGAAGATGAAGTAGAGGATGATGATGATGAGGGTGAGGATGATGGCCCTTCATTGCCTCCATTTCCTCCATTTCCCTTCTTTGACTTATCTTCATCATTGTGACCTCCTGATGATCCCTGTCCTTCCTTGTGAAATTCGGATCCTTCTCCTTCCAGTTTCTCATTCCTTTCTTGATAAAGGATTCTAACCATCTCAGTCATGTCAAGGAATGCTTTCCCGAAAACTCTTTCCTCTTCTTTGGGATCAAATTCTTCATGGATTTCTTCTTCCTCTGGAGGCATGCTTATTACTGCTTCTACTTCCTTAGGAGGTGAACTAGGTGGTGGAGGTTTTGGCAATATTTCTCTCCTTTTCTTTGGCTCTTCTTGAGAACCTTCTGCTCCCACCAATTTTCCTTTTCCTCTCTTAAGCTTGAGCCTTGTAAGCATCTAAAAATTGCAAGCAGTTAAAAAAATATTTGCATTAAACAACACTAGAGAATAAACTCTAGCTCTAATACCAACCTGATTTGAAATGAATGTATTAGTTTTGTTGTGCTAAGTGTATTTTTAGTTATAAAATATGTGCATACTTGTCTCCATAGTTTGGTTAAGGATTGATAATTATAACCATGAAATATAGAGGATTTTAGTGAATTAGAAGCATGAAATAAGAGCAAATAACACTAAACAACAGTGTATAATAGACAAATAAAACGCCACATAATATTTACACAACAGGCATGATGAAGAAGTTCACCCCTCCTGGGCTACATCTACTGGTCCAGCTCCCAATGGCATTTCCATCTTTCATTATGCTCAAAAATTTGCAAATACATGTAGTTACATGCCTCTAATGGTTGTTTTCTCCACACCAATGTCTCCAGAATGCTCCTATTAGTCTATATTGACTCTTCATTCACTCAGAGTGGGCAAAAATTGAGCCTCCAACTCATTTTCCTAGTACCACCTAGAAAATCTACACTAATTGTGGAGAACTCCACTTAACTCGAGTTATTTTAGTGTAAATCCGAAAAATTTTGGGCCACGCTATAAACTATGCTAGTATGGTTAAGAAACTCATCCACTAGTATGGTTAAGAAACATCGTAGCATAGGTAACAAGATTATTGGATGCTCTGCCAGAGGTCACGGGGTCGAGCCCTATGGACCTCCATAAAATTTTACTATACCACTAAGGGGACACATGGCGGCCTCAGGGTTGGCCACATGTCACCCTCTCATTGGCTCATAAAACAAAACGTACAACCCACCAAAAAATCACAATGCACCAATTGTCATCCACTGATTGGCTCTGAGAAAAAGAATATTCTTTGAAATATTCCTTTTTTCTGAATATGCATCCTCCATGCTGACTGGGCATCCTAGTCAACCCTGTCGCAAAATTTAGCTATTTGGGAATTCGATCAGAATGAGATATCTCCCTCATCCGACATCGATTTTTCGAACCGTTTGTGGCGTCGGAATCAGGAAGATGAGATACACGCAAATATTCTAGTTTCAACACAATCCTATCACTTTCTATTTTGAGCAAAATTTATGAACTCCTGATCACTCCTCCCCATTGGGAAGCTTTTGGACCCCAAAATACTTGATTACCTTTTCAGTAGGTGAGGGTACAACTCCCTCACCTTTCCAACCTCCATCTACTTTGCCTTGCTTGGCTTACTACCTTTGAGCCCAAATCGAAGGTAATCAACATTTCCCCTCTTAGATGCTCTTGTCCTCCTGTCAAGAATTGTATCTTCCTTGAGCTCATCCAGAAATTATGGCGAGAAATATTCAATAGAAGGTAGATAAACATCACTTCCTTGATCATCGATCAAAGGTGGCTCATACAAACTTAAGTTTTCAGCATTAACAACTGAATACATTTACATATATGAAGGCTAGTCAAGTTGAAATGCATTGTTACCAACTTGCTTTATGATCTTGAATGGACCATAGCAAATGGGTGTGAGATTTTTACCTTCCCCGTGCATCCTTTCTTTTCTAATGTGGAACCATACCTCATCTCCTTCTTGAAACTTGTGATCAACTCTATGTTTGTCATGCCTCTCCTTGTATTTGCTTTGAATTTTCTCAAGATGTTCTTGAACTTTTTGATGTATAAATTGAATTTTCTCAATGAAATTTTGAGCCTTGTCAATATCACTATGGCCATCTATTGCAACACCCTTTCAAAAGATGAAGTCTAATGGCAATTTTGGAAAATACCCAAAGCATAGTTCAAAAGGTGATATTTGAGTTGAAGGGTGCTTTTCTCAGTTGTAAGCATGTTGGATATAATGAAGTTGCTCATCCTACAACTTAAGATGTTTGCCACAATATTATATCAGTAGATGCACAATAGTTATGTTCACCACCTCGGTTTGTCCATCAGTTTGCTAATGCAAAGCAATATTCATTTTCAACTGTGTGTCCATCATACTCCAAAGATTGGACAAAAAATTCCCAATGAAACTGGAATCCCTATCACTAACAATAGAAGTTAGCAGCCTATAATGAACCCAAACATGTTGAAAGTAAATTTCAGCAATTCGTTCAGCATTAATGGTTTTCTTACATGGCATAAGTATACACATTTTACTGAATCTATTCACAACTACATAAATATAATCATGTTTTTTTCTTGACATAGGTAGACCTCCAATAAAGTCATGGAGACACTCTCCCATGGCCTTGATGGTACCAGCAGTGGCGTGCACAACCCAAGCTTCCTATTACTAGGCTTGCTTTTTGCACACATAGAACAACCTCTTATAAAACTTGACACACTATCTACCATGCAAGGCCAATAGCAATACCTCTATAGATGCGCCACTTTTTTTCTTACCCTAAAGTGTCCAACAATAAGAGATGAATGAGCTTCTCTCATGACACTTAGCCTCTCTCCTTGTGGTATACACAACTTTCCCAAGTGAAACAACAAATTGTTATGCATGTGATAATATTTTTCTTCAACTTGATTCGCTTCACTCAAACTAGCATATACATCTTGAAAATCAACATCATGTGCATATTGTGTGTGTATTTATTTTAGAGAAAGTGATGGCAAAGTCTTTCATCTATTGTTCTAAGTGTGTAGCACCACACTTACAGAATTTGATTTATCCATAGATCATAATTCTGCATAACAAATTTCTGACTCCACTAGGGAGTTTCCTATCATTCTTGGTGTTTTTGTCTCTTCTAATCCCCATCAATAGAATTTACTTTCCTTTTTAGGCATTTGAATGAAATAAGTGCATTAGAAGTGTTGTCTGTAGCTTTCATTTTCAATCACTGTTACGCCCAATGCACTGTTGGTCAAGACACAATGCACTGCAGTGCACTGTCTCCCACTCAAGATTGCATTGCAAAGCACTGTGTCCCATTAGAGACTGCGTTGCCCCCTCAGCCAACCAAATTACATTCAAATTTTTCATTGCAATCATTCTCAAAAATTTGTTTGCTGTGTTTTCAACTGTTTGATACCTCTTAGAGACCAATGAACTTTCCAGATTCTTCCTCCTTTGAAGACTAAATTTGTTCAATGTCTCTTTAGTGTTTTCCTTTATCATTAGCAAAAAAAATTCAAAGTATTTTATTTCTGCATTAGATCCATTTTTTTTCATAAAGGAAATTGTCATTAAATTCTTCATTTCCTATATGAGAAATTGTATTTTCATTGTTCATTTTTCCTAAAAGAGAAATTTTTGGTAAATTCTTTGTTTCTCAAAGAAGAAAACATCTTGTTTTATTGATTTGATGCATATAGTTTCCTTTCTTGCATTCACATTAAAGGAGTTGAAAAGAAAAACATGCATGTGCATATAGTGAATTGTGTGTGTTGCATAGGAACAAGTTAGGAAAGTTGCATTTTAGTTTGTGCTCTTTGTTGTTTGCTCTCAAAATTGATTGCTCTTTCCCTTAGTAGCTAGGATTTTCATTGAAAAGCTAAAATTGAAAAGTTTTCTTATCATTTTAGTTTGCATTATTACAAATTTCCATCACATCACGCGGTGAATATTGAAAGGAACTTTTTAAACAAGATCAACTTAAAATTTACATCTATTTACCTAAAAAATCATTGGAACCGTAATGATAACATTTAGAAGTTCTAGGCTAGATACGTGTTCTAGCGTTGTAAAACATAGCAGTTGTCGTTAACTTATCTGCGATATATTCTAAGTGTGATACCTCACTCCACGTATGTAAGTATATTGAAGCTCGTCCACGTACCTTCGAGTATATAAGGCAGTGTTCTAGTACGAAAAGTATAATGGGGTGCTCTCACTGTGTGGTTTTGCACTAGATAACGCTATTACAGACTTGGGCCTCTACGTAACTTTGGGTATATTTGGGAGTCCTCACGCTACATATGGTCATGATCCATCCAATTAGTGAGACCATACCTCCCGAACCCGATGTTTTTCAACTGGAAGTTGATCTAGATCCTGTCACTTTTTTTCCAGAACTTCTGAATCCTGAAGTCGAATGACTGGAAGTTGTTCTTGTATCAGTTGCCCCACAATATATTGTAGCCTTTGAGCCTCCCATATCACACTGTCAACCGCCTGAAACATACATCGGGCCTGACGGTGAAATCCTTCCACTTGGCCTGATTTAGATTGAAGAAATCCCACAAGACAAAACACCTTTAACTCCAACTCGTTTTGGGAGGGAGCTTTACCTGTACAATTCTTTTCCTCAATCACCCTCCTCTAATTTTGTTGATCCTACATCTATTCAAGTTTCTGTAGATCCAGTAGGGTATATATTTGGTCCAATAACCATGCCTGAGGCAACATCTTTGGTTGAACCATCTATTCCAATTGTGACAACACCTACTCTCGCTACTCCATCGATGTTCACAACTTCACCAGAGTCACATTTATATGGTGGCCCTTCCATCCCACCTGGTTACCAATATTTAACTGGAACCTTCTCTGGTGCATCCTCAAATCCATGGAATTCACCAATGTCATCGTCTGGTATTATATCTATTACATATCTAGTGAGTACTGAACGGATTGATCATTTATATCCATCATCAGGGAAATATCAAGCTTGTCCATCTAGGTATATTTCATCCAATACAATTTCAACTGGACTCCATCTAAATCAATTAGTCGGTTCCCACTCATGTGAATTTTTCAGATGACCTTCTTAGTAGAAGCTTCCCCCAAGACCTACATCACTCCCACAAATGGATTTTCTATTTTATCCATAGCAACTAACTTATGCTTCACGGATAATTATTTTCCATATGACCTTTGCATAGATCCAACATGAAAGAGGTTTTGTATTTTTCCCTTTACTACTCTACTTTGGTCCATATTGTTTTGAAGACATCCCTTTTCCTTTATAATCCTTCTTCTTTCCCTTTCCATCATCATGCTCTCTTCCTTCTATCTTCCCTTCACTTTGAAAATCCAAAAACTTATCCATTGTGGTGATAGCTACTACAAGGGACTACAAACGTTTTCTTCCTAGCTAAAATTGTTCCATTGGTTGAAATCCAACCATAAAAATGAACAATTGAACCTCATATAACATATTCTTAATCTCGAACAGGAGCCCTAAAAATCCTTTGATGTAGGCCTAAATGCCTCATGTCTATTTTAGACTCCTTAGCCTATTTCTTGCAACCCAATACTGATTTCCTAATATAATTTGAAAATACAAAGCTTCCTTCATTTCTTCCTACATTGTGATATTGTCAATAATATAACCATCTGCCAAATCAGCCATCCTATATCTCCTCCACAATTTTCCCATCCCTTTCAAATATATAGTAGTCATCCTTATTTTTTATTCATCAAGCATCAACTCATTTGACCCAAATATTGATATATATCCCGAAAAAAGTTTCATAATACTTTTTCACTCTTTGTGTGACCATATGTCTCTAGTTCTTTGGCCTTTACCCTTATTGAAACATTGGAATAATTTTGTCCAACTACCTTCTTCAATAATGCAATTGTATCTTACTACTCACTGACTAAACTCATGAGATCCTTTACCTTCTCTTTAAGTCAATCTATTATTCATCAATCTATATTTTCTCAATCAACTGAGAATCACATCAATCAAAATTTTCCCAACTACATCACTCCTCTTAGTATGTGAACTAACGATATCCATATATTACAAAAAATACAGTCACAAAACCTACATATATGCCCATAATAAATCAACCCAACAAAACTAAAGCTAACAAGCCCAACAAAACTAGAAGCCAACCCAATATTTCCCTTCTGAGAATTGATCGTAGAAATACCTTGATCACCTCAGATAGTAGAAAGTCTCCCAACCTACAAGCCATATAAATCACCTTCTTAAAGTGACGAACTACCCACCAACTTATCCCTCTCTTACTCTATTTCACTAATCAAGAAGAATCCTTGTGTCGAAAATGATTTCACCCTTATAAGTTGAAGAGATTCACAAACCCTTGTTTACAAATGGTCCAATATTACACCTTTGTGATGTTGAGCCTGTGACAAAAAATTTTGTAATACCAGTTGTTACACCCGTAGAGTTCCCATGAGTTAAGGCATGTCATGACCTTTAACATGCAACATGTTGAGCCAATTAATCATTCCTAAAGGACCAACTAGCTACAACACATTAGATTGCCAACCCAAGGTATCGTATTTCTATTTCAAGGTTATCTACACAATTTATGCAAGATAAATGTTGGTATGAATAATGGCACTATTATCCTAACAAAAAGAAAAACTTGAATGATAAAGGAATCAACCCATAACACAACTAATAACTTCTACTTATGACTAAACCAAACCATTCAAAGCATCAATCTCTAAATATTTTCTGCAAGAAACAACTAAGAAAGGCTATCAAACATTGGGCTGTTACTTAAGTAACAACAACTATAAAATGAAAGAAAAACATTATGCTAAAATGTTTAACCACATAAACGATAATCCTGTGATGATATCCAAGGAACAACAATGAAGTAAAAACAATCCCAATTGAACTAGCTAAAATAAATCAACTCTGTAATAACCACTG
The DNA here is from genome assembly GCA_034641835.2 of Pinus albicaulis. Taxonomy (NCBI): domain Eukaryota; kingdom Viridiplantae; phylum Streptophyta; class Pinopsida; order Pinales; family Pinaceae; genus Pinus; species Pinus albicaulis. The sequence goes on along the minus strand of CM076583.1, from coordinate 427,248,298 downwards.
TAATTTCTAATTAAAAATAGAATATGTGATTCCAAAATTACTTAATCAACTAGAAATTGTAAATTGAAAACATTTAAGAAATGAAATAACTAAAGAGAATGAATGGAACATAGACTTATTGATACAATTGAAGACAACGTTGCTTCCAGGATCAAGCCCAAATTATTGGAATCAAATTGCATTGTAAAAGAAATCAACACAACAGATTAACTCTGAATAATAAAAATTTTCATTAAACTACAAATAATCGATCAAAATCAATGTATTCTCAAATGAACGACTTATGTCAACAATATTAAAATTTAAAAACCTCTCTCGAGGCTCAACTCCTAGTCTTTATACCATGTATGTAAAATATGAGAACAATAAATATATTTTTGATAGAGAGAAATCTCAAGAATATGAAGATTCTTATGATGCTCATTTAAGTTACAAGAGATCTTAATATTTCTAGATTACCAGGTTGGAAACCTATCCTTAACTAATTTTCTCCAAACGAGAATCGGTAACATCAAGCTATCCAATCTTCTATGATCAATCCAAGGAACACCATTAGGTGCCAATTCAACGATAGATTCATGTTCAAAATAAGGATCCAACTATGAGAAAATATCGCTTTTGTAATCAAGTCGTTTCATAGCACAATAGACTGATAGAAATACATTAAAAATTTCTAAAATACATACTACATAGAATATCGTGTTCCAAATGCAAGAAAGACTTATAAAAATAATACAAAAATTAAGAAATAAGGTAAGGAAGTTATAACAATTATGAGGCCCAACATCACCCCCCAAATGACATTTTTGCATGACCTCATTTAAACAAATCATTAACATGCAAGGCGTTTAAGGTGTAAGCTTCATAAGACTCTTCTCCTGTATGTCTAAATCCATTCCTACTTCCAAGTTCCTGGAAGGCCACATACTTACCCACCTCTGATAAATCATAATCAGATTTATAATAAGACTGAGGGAACCAGATCATGGGACATGTGTACCTACACCCTATCCAACTGATACCTTTTTCCAATACTAGGTTGACATAGTCTTGTACTCTAGTCATGGCATACAGAAAATTATGGAAGACAAAAGGTTCTCTATTTTTTATTTCATTAGGTGATGCATGTAATATTACTTTGCCTCCCCTATTAGCCTCACCTCTAATATATTCCAGATTATCCAATCCTGAATGTAGTACATCATTGTGAATATGTGCAAGTGTAGAGGTAACACCAAGTTCTTATATAAAAATACCATGATGAAAAAGTGTACGAAAATGTTTTTGAGGCTCTCCTCTGACCCAAAGATCAAGACCATGCTCTCTCCTCTGGAAGGTGTGGTAGGTTTTTTCCCATTTATCTTGGTTTCACGAAGTTGATATCAAGGTATAGTACTGAATGTCTCTAATAAATGGGACATGATTCTCATTCACATGTAACTCCAGAAAGAAATTGTGGATATATAGTTCACAAATAAAGTAATTTGTATGCTCATCATGTTTATGGTAAGTAGTAATGAAATCAAAGACATATTTAAACTCATATGGTTGTCAAGACTATAGAACTTTGATTTTGAGCAACAAGTATCACTCAAGTAAAAACAAGGAATAATTATGGGCTAGAGACTTGCATGCCAAGGAATATGAATAAATGGAGCATATTTCCTTTGTCTTCTTTGTAGCCTTGTGAAGGTGATCCTTCAACTCCTGTATTTTCTTCTCAGATGCTCTTAGTTGTACATAAATTTCATATTTTTCTGTTGTCAGTGTCTTAAATCGTTGAAGAAATTATTGATGTTCCTTTTGAGGTAACACTTCTCTCTCATATCTCACTATAGTCTCCTGTGGTTTCTCCATGGCTTTATTAAAAAATTGAATGGTAACCTCTACAATTACAGGAGTATAAAGAGGTACAAACTTTGTTTTTACTCCTCTTTCAATAAAACCATATGGTGAGTCTGTTTGGGTTTCCACTTTGACGAGGCTATAAGGAACATAAATCATTTTTATCTCAAAATCGGTCTGAGTTCCTACAGTATTGTTATAGGTAAATTTGGGCATTATCCCCCATGACCTGGTCAGACAGGACATCATCCCCAAGACCAATGAAATTGGGTCAATCACCCCTTATATTTCAGTTGCTATATGCCCTAAGAGAAGAAAAATTCATTCATGGATTCTATTATGAGATTTCCAAGGTTTGAAGTATATGTTATATCACCTATTAACTCACTAAAAAAATCTCTTAAGGGACTAACTACGTTGCATATGAAACATCCTCCATTCAAGGGTGCACTGCAATGCACTTCCCGACATTCAAGGGTGTGTTGGTTAATTGGGAGCGAAATTATCATTTTTCCAGAATCTCCATATGGCCAGTGCCTTCTAGAAGAGTCCATATGTGTCAAATTTTGAATCCAAGTGTCCATCTAACACCCCTGAACTTGGAAACATGTCTTTCCTATTATTATAAATTCATTCATTAAGAAACTACTATCAGTTTCCCTATAAATTGAGCACAGATCCTAGTGTTAGGAAGGAAGAACTTTGGTAAAGAAATGTTGTTGGATTTTCATTTGAGAGAGTGAAAGTATTGTTATGCTGTTGGTATGATGTTGGATGTGATGAGGCTGGGATGAAGCTGGAGCTGGTGAAATAAAATCAATCATTGGTTGTAACCTCCCCCTTCTACTCTTTAATAAATATTCCTATTCATTTTCCCATATATGTATTTGTTTATGTTTCTATTTCTCATGCAATGGATTCTTGAATGATATATATGTTTCAAATCTAATCGATTTGAGTGAATAAGATAAGTAGGCATCTGTATATTGCAATATGTTTTTTGTTCTCTGTTTATACTTGCAGGAATTGATCTGGCGATCTAAGTTGGATTGAAGGTGACAAAAAAGTGATAAAAGGAGAAGAAAAAGCACTTGGATCACAAATAGGTTCTTCTATCGTTGATCTGAAAGGACTATATTAGTTTTGTTGTGCTAAGTGTATTTTCAGTTATAATATATGTGCATACTTGTCTCCATAGTTTGCTTAAGGATTGAGAATTTTAACCATGAAATATAGATGATTTTAGTGAATTCGAAGCATGAAATAAGAGAAAATAACACTGAATAGCAATTTATAACAGAGAAATAAAACACCACATAACATTTACACAGCAGGCGTGATGAAGCAGTTCACCCCTCCTGGGCTACATCTGCTAGTCCAGCTCCCAATGGCATGTCCATCTTTCATTATGCTCAAAAATTTGCAAATACATGTACTTACAAGCCTCTAATGGAATTTTTCTCTGCACCAATGGCTCCAGAATTCTCCAATTAGTCTATTTTGACTCTTCATTCTCTCATAATGGGCGAACATTGAGCCTCCAACTCATTTTCCCGGTAACACCTAGGAACACTCCACTATTTGTGGAGAACTCCACTTAACTAGAGTTATTTTAGTGCAAATCCGCTAAATTTTAGGGTGTGCTATAAACTTTGCCAACACTAACCATTGGAATTAAATGTTATGGTTGGGTGGCCACATGCCAACCCAAACCATACGGTTTAACTACAACCGCAGGTAGAACTGTAGGCTTGAACCACGGTAAAAGTTGTTTGAACCAGAGTTAAAAGCGGAGTTATGAAACTGTCGGCAGATAAGGCTTTAACCACATGAACAGATTGCATGTGACAATGCGTAACATTTACTGATATGGTGGTGGGTTAGTTGACATTTTTTGCTACGTTTGTTTTAACATCCACCATGTGAATGCTCCATGGGACCACTGGTGGGTTGGGACCGTCGACAGTCCCAACCCCCAATGCCAAATGCATTACTCTTCAAATAGAACTCATCCACTAGTATGGTTAAGAAACATCGTAGCATGAGTGGTTACGTTGTGTGGATGCTCTGCTGCAAGTCGCGGGGTCGAGCTCTATAGACCTCCATAAAATTTTACTATACCACTAAGGGAACAAGTGGTGGCCTTAGGGTTGGCCACATGTAACCCTTCCATTGGCTCATAAAACAAAGCGTACAACCCACCAAAAAATCACAATGTGCCACTTGTTATCCACTGATTTGTTCTGAGAAAAGGAATATTCTTTTTTGCTGACTGTGCATCCTCCATGTTTACTGGGCATCCCAGTCAACCCTGTCATAAAATTTTGCTATTTGGGGATTCGATCAGAATGTGATATCTCCCTCATACGACATCAGTTTTTCGAACCATTCACGACACCGACATCAGGAACACAAGATCTACACAACCATCCTGGTTTCAACCCAATCCTATAACTTTCAATTTTGAGCAAAATTTATGAACTCCTAATCACTCCTCCCCATTGGGAAGCTTTTGGACCCCAAAAGACTTGATTACCTATTCAATAGATGAGGGTACAACTCCCTCACCTTTCCAACCTCCATCCACTTTTCCTTGCTTGGCATACTTCCTTTGAGCCCAAATCAAAGGTAATCAACACTTCCCCTCTTAGCTTCTCTTGTCCTCCTGTCAAGAATTTAATCTTCCTTGAGCTCATCTAGAAATTCTGGCGAAAAATATTCAATATAAGGTAGCTAAACATCACTTCCTTGATGATCGATCAAAGGTAGCTCATACAAATTTAATTTTTCAACATTAACAACTGAATACATTTGCATACATGAAGGCAAGTCAAGTTGAAATACATTGTTACCAACTTTCTTTATGATCTTGAATGGACCATAGCGAATGGGTTTGAGTTTTTTACCTTCCCCTTGCATCCTTTCTTTGCTAATGTGCAACCATACCTCATCTCCTTCTTGAAACTTGTGATCAACACTATGTTTGTCATGCCTCTCCTTGTATTTGCTTTGAATTTTCTCAAGCTGTTCTTGAACTTGTTGATGTATAATCTGAATTTTCTCATTGAACTTTCAAGCCCTTTCAATGTCACTATGACCATCTATTGCAACATCCTTTCCAAAGATGAAGTCTAATGGCGATTTTGGAAAATACCCAAAGCATACTTCAAAAGGTGATGTTTGAGTTGAATAGTGCTTTTCTCGGTTGTAAGCGTGCTAAATATAATGCAGTTGATCATCCCAAAACTTAGGATGTTTGTTGCAATATCCTCTCAATAGATGCACAACAGTTCTGTTCACCACCTCAGTTTTTCCATCAGTTTGCGGATGAAAAGCAGTACTCTTTTTCAACTTTGTGTCCATCATACTCCAAATATTGGACCAAAATTTACCAATGAACCTAGAATACATGTCACTAACAATAGAAGTTGGCAATCCATAATGAACCCATACATGTTGAAAATAAAGTTCAACAGTTTTTTCAACATTAATGGTTTTCTTACATGGCATAAGTATACACATTTTACTGAATCTATCCACAACTACATAAAGATAATCATGTTGTTTTCTTGACATAGGTAAACCTCCAACAAAGTCCATGGAGACACTCTCCCATGGCCTTGATGGTACCGGTAGTGGCATGTACAACCCAAGCTTCCTATTACTAGGATTTCTTGTTGCACACATAGAACAACCTCTTATAAAATGTGACACACTATCTACCATTCGAGGCCAATAACAATACCTCTGTAGATGCACCACTTTTTTGCTTACCCGAAAGTGTCCAGCAATAAGAGATGAATGAGCTTCTCTCATGACACTTAGCCTCTCTCCTTGTGGTATACACAACTTGCCCAAATGAAACAAAAAATTGTTATGCATGTGATAATATTTGTCTTCAACTTGATTCCCTTCACTCAAACTAGCATATACATCTTGAAAATCAAAATCATGTGCATATTGTTCTATGTAACTCTCATGTACAATAGAATAATTTTTGAGTAAAGTAGATGCACTAATAATCAGGCTTGAAAGCATATCAACAACTTTATTGAAAATACCTTTCTTGGACCTTATAGCCAAGTGAAATTGCTGAAGAAATCCCATCCACCTGAAATGTCATGATTGCTGCAATTTTGGTTGCGACTGCAAGAATTGTAATGGTTGGTGATCGATATGTACAATCGTCTCTTTCTCATCAAGTAGTGTTTCCACTTCTTGACGTTTTGTACCAATGCATATAGTTCTTTGTCATATGTAGGATAATTAGTTAAAGCACCATTGAATGTTTCAGAATGAAAAGCGATAGGCTTACAATGCTGCAAAAGAACTGTGCCCATGGCATAATCACTAGCATTGGTTTGAATCTCGAATGGATGTCTCAAATTCGGTAATGCAAGGACTGGAGTTGAACTGATCTTGTCTTTTAAAGCTTCGAAAGCTTGTTGTTTTTTGCCTCCCCATTGGAAGCCTTTCTTCACACTTGTCACTGCATGCATAGGAGCTGCGATGGCGGAAAATTTAGCAATAAACTTTCTCTAATACCGAGCTTCACCTAAGAAACTTCTTACCTCGGTTACTATTTTGGGAGTGGGCCAATTCACAATGGCTTCCACTTTAGAGGGATCAATTCTCAACTCTCCTCCTCCTACAATGTGTCCCAAATAAACCAAAGAAGTCTTTCCAAACTCACATTTTGACATCTTAAGAAAAAAATTATCTTTCTTCGAAAAATCAAGCAACCTATTCACATGCAAGACATGTTCTTCTTTTGTTTTGCTGAAAATCAATACGTCATCTAAGTAAACAATCACAAATTCATCAAGAAATGGACGCAAAACACTATCCATAACATGCATGAAAATTTTCGGTACATTACACAAACCAAATGGCATAACTAACCATTGAAACAGTCCTTGTTTGGATTTGAATGCGGTTTTTCATATGTCACTTTCTGAAATTCTTACTTGATGATATCCACTTCGTAAATATAACTTAGTGAAAAACTTTTCTTCTTTCAGCTGATCAAGCAAATCATCTTTATTTGGGAGTGGGTATCGATTATTTATCGTTATCTTTTTCAAAGCTCTGAAGTCTACACACATGCACCAAAGCCCATATTTCTTTGGTATCAAGAGTAAGGGTGAACCGCATGGCGAAGTGCTTGGCCTTATGATTCCTTTGTCCAACATCTCCTTAATTTTCCTCTTTATTTCAGCATTCTCCATTATCGACATGTGATACATGCCAATGTTTGGAAGAGGACAATCTTGCTGCAACTAAATCTCATGTTGAATCTCCCTTTTTGGAGGCAATCCTCTTGGCTCTTGAAACATCTCATGATGTGCATCAACTACATCATATAAATCTGGTTTCAAATTAGGATCACATCCCTCAAATGGTTTATGATTAACATCATCTTTAGGCTTAATCATTAGAAGAACAAAATTCTTACTTGAATTTACCAGCCTCTTTACCTATCCAACATTTACCATAGCAATGTTTGTCTTCTTGCGATGTGCTCTAACAATGTACTCCTTGCCATATTTAAATAAACGATATTTGGTCTCATGGAGATGGAAGATCACTTTCCTGTCATACAAGTAAGGACTCCCCAACACAATACCTGATATGTCAAATGGAACCACATCTAATTCAACTGTGCCAACAAAATGTGCAATGATTGCAAACCTCAATATACACTTCTTTGAAACCTGTAAATTTTCATCCTTACGAATCCAACCAAGTGGATATGGTTTTGGATGTGGTATGGTCTCAAGGTTAAGTTTCTTTACCAAGTATTTAGAGATTAAGTTTTCTTGTGACCCACTGTCAAACAATGTGTCAATCTTAGTATGTTTGGATATGACCCTCACATGAAATAGTTCAATTCTTTCTTCTTCATTTGGAGCATGTATGTGACAGTTTGATGTACTAGTACTAGTTTTAGTTCAATTTATTTCCCCTTCATGTTCTTCAATCCCATGGCTGTAATTTTAGATTCATCACCTGAATCCTCTCCTAAATCATGTTGAGTTGTAGCTGCAATTTTCTGTTTCCCTTTGTTGTTGTATTTCTTGGGCCTCATTTCAAGATGTAATTTCCAACAATGATTTTCATCATGGCCTTCTTTTGAAAAAAAATTACAAACCAAATTTTCTCCCTCTTTCTTAATAGATGCATTCTTTTTTCTTTTACCTTTTGAGGTCTTCTCTTTGTTTTTATTCTTAAAAGTTTGCTTCCTACCCTCTTCAGAAATGTTCTTCCCTCTAGCTTCTAGATGTGTGGCCTGAACACATAATTCATCTAGACTTGTAGGGTTAAACATGAGAATAGTATGTTTTAGGTAGCTATGTAATCCTCCTAAGTACTTTAGAAAAGTATCTTGGCTCTGCAAATATACACCTAATAAGAGAGCTCTTCTCCTCAATTCTTAGGTAGATTCTTGCACATTTTGTCCCTTCAATTGCTTAAATTTTTTCCTGTTCATTATGGATTTTTTCATATAAGCTAATGGACAAAACTATTTTTTTATTGTAGTAATGAAATCAGTCCATGATAGAATAATCTTACCATGCTTCTTGATCTCCTCCTTTATCTTGGCTTCCCACCAAACAAGTGTTGCACCTTCCATTCTCAATGAAGCTAATTGGATTTTGCTATCATCATCTTGAAGGTTCTGGATTCTCAAATAGACCTCCAATTTCCTAATCCAATTATCAAGCTTTTCTGCATTGACTTCACCATTAAACATTGGCAATTCAAACTTAACATCAAGTTTTAAAAAATGACTTTTACCAATTTTCTTTGACTTGTGTGGCTGATGTATTGAAGATAAAGTAGAGGATGATGATTATGAGGGTCAGGATGATGGCCCTTCATTGCCCCCATTTCCTCCATTTCGCTTCTTTGACTTATCTTCATCATTGTGACCTCCTGATGATCCCTGTCGTTCTTTGTGAAGTTCAGATCCTTCTCCTTCCAGTTTCTCATTCCTTTCTTGATAAAGGATTCTAACCATCTCAGTCATGTCAAGGAATGCTTTCCTGAACACTCTTTCCTCTTCTTTGGGATCAACTTCTTCGTGGATTTCTTCTTCCTTTGGAGGCATGCTTATTACTGCTTCTACTTCCTTAGGAGGTGAAATAGGTGGTGGAGGTTGTGGGAATATTTCTCTCCTTTTCTTTGGCTCTTCTTGAGACCCTTCTACTCCCACCAATTTTCCTTTTCCTCTCTTAAGCTTGAGCCTTGTAAGCATCTAAAAATTGCAAACAGTTAAAAAAAATATTTGCATTAAACAACTTTAGAGAATAAACTCTAGCTCTAATACCAACCTGATTTGAAATGAATGTATTATTTTTGTTGGGTTAAGTGTATTTTCAGTTATAAAATATGTGCATACTTGTCTCCATATTTTTTTTAAGGATTGAGAATTTTAACCATGAAATATAGATGATTTTAGTGAATTAGAAGCATGAGATAAGAGAAAATAACACTGAACAATAGTGTATAATAGAAAAATAAAATTCCACATAATATTTACACAACAGGAAAGATGAAGAAGTTCACCACTCCTGGGCTACATTTGCTGGTCCAGCTCCCAATGGCATGTCCATATTTCGTTATGCTCAAAAATTTGCAAATACATGTAGTTAGATGCCTCTAACGGTTGTTTTCTCCACAACAATGGCTCCAGAATGCTCCTATTAGTCTATATTGACTCTTCATTCACTCAGAATGGGCAAAAATTGAGCCTCCAACTCATTTTTCGAGTAACACCTAGAAAAGCTCCACTAATTGTGGATAACTCCACTTAACTGGAGTTATTTTAGTGTAAATCCGCTAAATTTTAGGGCACGCTATAAACTATGCCAGTACTAACTGTTGGAATTAAATGTTATGGTTGGGTGGCCAAATGCCAACCCAAACCATATGGTTTAACTGTAGGCTTGAACCATGGTAAAATTTATTTGAAACAGAGTTAAAAGCAAAGTTATGAAACTGTCGGCGAATAAGGCTTTGACCACGCGGAGAGATTGCATGTGACAAGGCGTAACATTTACGGATATGTTGGTGGGTTGGTTGAAATTTGTTGCGACGTTTGTTTTGACATCCACCATGTGAATGCTCAATGGGAATGATGGCGGGTTGGGACCACTGATGGTCCCAACCCCCAATGCCAAATGCATTACTATTCAATTAGAACTCATCCACTAGTATGGTTAAGAAACTTTGTAGCATAGGTGGTTAAGTTGTGTGGATGCTCTGCCAGAGGTCACAGGGTCGCGCCCTATGGACCTCCATAAAATTTTACTATACCGCTAAGGGGACACGTGGTGGCATTAGGGTTGGCCACGTGTCACCCTCCCATTGGCTCATAAAACAAAACGTACAACCCACCAAAAAATCACAATTCACCAATTTTCATCCATTGACTGGCTCTGAGAAAAGGAATATTATTCTAAATATTCCTTTTTTCCTGATTGTGCATCCTCCATGCTGACTGGGCATCCCAGTCAACCCTATCGCAAAATTTAGCTATTTGGGAATTCAATTAGAATGCGATATCTCCCTCATACGACATCAGTTTTTCATACTGTTTGCGGTGCCGGAATCAAGAAGACGAGATATACACAAATATACTGGTTTCAACCCAATCCTGTAACTTTCAATTTTGAGTAAAATTTATGAACTTCTGATCACTCCTCCCCATTGGGAAGCTTTTGGACCCCAAAATACTTGATTACTTTTTCAGTAGGTGAGGGTACAACTCCCTCACCTTTCCAACCTCCATCCACTTTGCCTTGCTTGGCTTAATTCCTTTGAGCCCAAATTGAAGGTAATCAACATTTCCCCTCTTAGATGCTCTTGTCCTCCTGTCAAGAATTGTATCTTCCTTGAGCTCATCCAAAAATTTTAGTGAGAAACCTTAAATAGAAGGCAGCTAAACATCACTTCCTTGATCATCGATCAAAGGTGGCTCATACAAACTTAAGTTTTCAACATTAAAAACTGAATACATTTACATACATGAAGGCAAGTCAAGTTGAAATGCATTGTTACCAACTTGCTTTATGATCTTGAATTTTCCATAGCGAATGGGTTTGAGAATTTTACCTTCCCCGTGCATCCTTTCTTTTCTAATGTGAAACCATACCTCATCTCCTTCTTGAAACTTGTGATCAACTCTATGTTTTTCATGCCTCTCCTTGTATTTTCTTTGACTTTTCTCAAGCTTTTCTTGAACTTGTTGATGTATAATCTGAATTTTTTCAATGAATTTTCAAGCCTTGTCAATATCACTATGGCCATCTATTGCAACAACCTTTCCAAAGATGAATTCTAATGGAAATTTTGGCAAATACCCAAAGCATACTTCAAAAGGTGATGTTTTAGTTGAAGGGTGCTTTGCCCAATTGTAAGCGTGCTGGATATAATGCAGTTGCTCATCCCACAATTGAGGATGTTTGCTGCAATATTATCTCAATAGATGCGCAACAGTTCTGTTCACCACCTTGGTTTGTCCATCAGTTTGTCGATGCAAAGCAATACTCTTTTTCAAGTTTTTTTCCATCATACTCCAAAGATTAGACAAAAAATTCCCAATGAAACTGGAATCCCTATCAATAACAATAGAATTTGGCAACCCATAATGAACCCAAACATGTTGAAAGTAAAGTTCAACAGTTTGTTCAGCAATAAAGGTTTTCTTACATGGCATAAGTATACACATTTTACTGAATCTATCCACAACTACATAAATATAATCATGTTTTTTTCCTGACATAGGTAGACCTCCAATAAATTCCATGGAGACACTCTCCCATGGCCTTGATGGTACCGGTAGTGGTGTTTACAACCCAAGCTTTCTATTACTAGGCTTGCTTGTTGCACACATAGAACAACCTCTTATAAAACTTGACACACTATCTACCATGCAAGGCCAATAGCAATACCTCTATGCGCCACTTTTTTTCTTACCCTAAAGTGTCCAACAATAAGAGATGAATGAGCTTCTCTCATGACACTTAGCCTCTCTCCTTGTGGTATACACAACTTTCCCAAGTGAAACAACAAATTGTTATGCATGTGATAATATTTTTCTTCAACTTGATTCGCTTCACTCAAACTAGCATATACATCTTGAAAATCAACATCATGTGCATATTGTGTGTCTATTTATTTTAGAGAAAGTGATGGCAAAGTCTTTCATCTATTGTTCTAAGTGCGTAGCACCATAGTTAGGGAATTTTATTTATCCATAGATCATAATTCTGCATAACAAATTGCCGACTCCACTGGGGAGTTTCCTATCATTCCTAGTGTTTTTGTCTCTTCTAATCCCCATCAATAGAATCTGCTTTCCTTTTTAGGCATTTGAATGAAATAAGTGCATTAGAAGTGTGTTCTGTAGCTTTCATTTTCAATCACTGTTACGCCCAATGCACTGTTGGTCAAGACACAGTGCACTGTCTCCCACTCAAGGGTGCATTGCAAAGCATTGTGTTCCCTTAGAGACTGTGTTGCCCCCTCAGCCAACCAAATTACATTCAAATTTTTCATTGCAATCATTCTCAGCCATTTGTTTGCTCTGTTTTCAACTATTTGATACCTCTTAGAGACCAATGAAATTTCCAGATTCTTCCTCCTTTGAAAACTAAATTTGTTCAATGTATCTTTATTGTTTTTCTTTATCTTTAGCAAAACAAATTCAAACTATTTTATTTCTGTATTAGATCCATTTTTTTTCATAAAGGAAATTGTCATTAAATTCTTCATCTCCTATATGAAAAATTGTAGTTTCATTATTCGTTTTTCCTAAAAGAGAAATTTTTGGTAAATTCCTCGTTTCTCAAAGAAGAAATCATCTTGTTTTATTGATTTGATGCATATAGTTTCCTTTCTTGCATTCACATTAAAGGAGCTGAAAAGAAAAACATGCATGCGCATATAGTGAATTGTGTGTGTTGCATAGGAACAAGTTAGGAAAGTTGCATTTTAGTTTGTGCTCTTTGTTGTTTGCTCTCAAAATCGATTGCTCTTTTCCTTAGTAGCTAGGATTTTCATTGAAAAGCTAAAATTGAAAAGTTTTATTATCATTTTAGTTTGCATTATTACAAATTTCCATCACATCACACGGTGAATCTTGAAAAGAAAATTTTTAAACAAGATCAACTTAAAATTTACATCTATCTACCTAAAAAATCATTGGAACCGTAACGATAACATTTAGAAGTTCTAGGCTAGATACGTGTTCTAGCGTCGTAAAACATAGCAGCTTTCGTTAACTTATCTGCGATACATTCTGAGTGTGATACCTCACTCCACGTATGTAAGTATATCATAGCTTGTCCACGTACCTTCGGGTATATAAGGCAGTGTTCTAGTACGAAAAGTATAAGGGGGTGCTCTCACCGTGCGGTTTCGCTTTAGATAACGCTATTACAGACTTGGGCCTCCACGTAACTTTGGGTATATTTGGGAGTCCTCACGCTACATATGGTCACGATGCATCCAATTAGTGAGACCATACCTCCCGAACCCGACGTTGTTCAACTGGAAATTGATCTGGATCCTGTCACTTTTTTGCCAGAACTTCTGAATCCTGAAGTCGAATGACCAAAAGTGTTCCTGTATCAGTTGCCCCACAATCTATTGTAGCCTTTGAGTCTCCCATATCGCACAGTCAACCTCCTGAAACATACTTCGGGCCTGACGGTGAAATCCTTCCACATGGCCTGATTTAGATTGAAGAAATCCCACAAGACGAAACACCTTTAACTCCAACTCATTTTGGGAGGGAGCTTTACCTGTACGAATCTTTTCCTCAATCACCCTCCTCTACTTTTGTTGATCCTACGTCTATTTTAGTTTCTATAGATCCAGTAGGGTATACATTTCCAATAACCATGCTTGAGCCAACATCTTCGGTTGAACCATCTATTCCAATTGCAACAACACCTACTCTCGCTACTCCGTCGATGTTCACAACTTCACCAGAGTCACATTTATATGGTGGCCCTTCCATCCCACCTGGTTACCAATATTTAACTGGAACCTTCTTTGGTGCATCCTCAAACCCATGGAATTCAACAATTTTATCGTATGGTATTATATCTATTACATCTCTAGTGAGTATTGAACGGCTTGATCCTTTATATCCATCATTAGGGAAATATCAAGCTGGTCCATCTAGGTATATTCCATCCAATACAATTTCAACTGGACTCCCAACATTTGGAGAATAATATTTTCTGTCTTATTATACTCCTCATGCTAGGGGGCAACCTATGGTCACCCATTTTGATAGTACTCCATCGTTATTTGGTCATCCTAATGTCAGAATAAATTTTTGTCAAGGGCAACCCACTCTACCCATCTAACCACAAACGGTTGTACAATCGTATCAACCGGTTCAACCTGTTGCACCCACATATAATCCACTTGTTAATACATCTTTACCCTTGTTACAGGATCAAACTGTTTTTCCTCAACCGTCTCAGGAGGTTCCTTCAACCCAATACCGTTAAGTATTGGGCCCTTAGACTCCAAATCCTTTAGCTGGTTTACAAAAACCACCTGTATCCGGAATTATTTATTCACAAGCTGGATTACCATATTATGGGATGTTACAAAAACAACCTGGTTTCGCTTATTGACAAATGAATCCAAGCTATTCTAGTTTGGGTTATAATATTGGTGGACAGACCCCTTGGTAGCCACAAGCGCAAATTCCACAACCTTCATTTCAACAAGTAGTGTACCCAGGTTTTGGTCAACATAATCCTCAAGCGTTTTCTTACCAAAACAACCCCTATCTGGGTTACCAACAACAGATTCCTTATGCTCGTGCTCAAAGGCCTGTTGCCCAAGAAATTCCATCATACCCTGGCTATGCTCAACCTGACTAAAATCAACAGTTTCCCTTTGTTGCAACTTTAGAGTTACCATATTTAAACCTGCTTACTAATGATCTAATCAACTATGCTCCTTGGTGTCTGGTGATACCTCATAAATTACCCTTGGATATTCCTAAGTTCAGTGGAAACCCCAGGGAAGACTCGTCGACTCATGTTATGACTTATCATTTATGGTGTTCATCTAACTCCCTAAATGATGACTCTATTCGACGACGTCTTTTCCAGCGTACACTCATTGGTCCGGCTACAAAATGGTACATTGAGTTACCAAGCGCTTCTTTTGATAATTTCACTGCCCTAGCTACTGTCTTTTTGACCCAATTACAGTTACCGTTACGATATGAAATTGGAACGGAACTCTTGAGTAATTTTAAAAAAACTAATGCTACTCACATTTCTGATCATATTCATGAGTGGCATTGTTGTCGTAGAATGGTTAAGATATTTGTTCCTGATCATCTCCTAGCTAAGTGGTTCATTAAGTCCTTGTTACCATCTATAGCTGAGGATGTGGCTAAAGGTGGTGTCTTCACTGAAGAGCAGGTCATTTCTCGTGCCCAATAGCTAGACTTGATTTATACTCAGTCTAGCACGCTCTACGAGAAAATTCCCAATGCATCGTGATATAATTTTATTGTTACTCCTCCATCTAAGGGCTCTCATGCCAAATATGGTATGATTGGTACTGTAATCACACATCACTCTACTGCACTTGATCCTACACCTTCTTTTGAAATCCATGTCGTGTCATCTGATAAGGGAAAAAGTGACAAGCAACCCGGAAGTAAGAAAAAGGGGAAATCAAAGAACAAGAAAAATTCTACCCTATAGGATCGATCATCTAATCATTCATCTAGAAATCAAAAACCTCGTTACCCTTGCATTATCTGTAATGAGGAACACTTTGTTAGAGACTGTCCTCACCACTCTGAAGTCTCAAAATTGATTAAGAGTTCACCTGTGTCATCTATGTTGACAGATCCATTTCTAAATCTGGACACAAATTTGGTTACCATGGATCCAACTTCTAGTTCCCAAGTGTTTATGATTTCTATTGCAAAGCCATAAATTGATGTTTTGGTGTCAACACGAATTAAATATTATGGTAGTCAGGCTACTGATAAACCTACTACCTCGACCATGAATCCATCTACGAAATCGACACCGCCAACTACTATTCCTGAATTGACAATAAAGCCTCAAAATTATAATATAGTTGAAGATTTGGCCCAATCCCCTTCATCTATGTCAGCACTTGAGGTGCTTTAAAACTGTCCCTCCCAGAAGCAGGCTTTGTTGTTGGCAATTGTTTGAATTTATCCGATAGATTCAAATCTCGTATTCTTTAATCATACGGGCTATGTGCCGCAGTAACCATCAGAAATGGCACTCTCCATACAAGTAAATGTTCTCAATCACCTCGTTCATGATATTATTATTGATGAGGGATCGTCTACTTGCATTATGTCTCTAAATGGTTGGAAATCACTTGGCTCACCACGCTTTTCTTAATCACCAACGACGTTGAAAGCTTTTGACGGACGTACATATAAGCCTTGTGGTATTATCAATAACCTGTATGTTGAACTAGGGGGAATAACAGTGAATTTTGAAGTTGAGGTTGTTGACGGACCCCTTGACTACAATATTTTACTTGGAAGGCCATGGCTATATGCTATGACTGCTATCGTTTCTACATATTTTAGAATGATCGCCTTTCCACATAAAGGTATCATCAGAGTCATTCATCAACTATCCTTCTTTTCCTCCAGTTCCCAGGTAACTGGAAGTGTTCTGTTCGTTCACGTTCCCCAAATCGCACTTGAGAACATTGGTGTAGGACTCTTAAAGGATTCCTCTTTAATGGGAACCTTTGCATTATCGCCGCCTGCGACGTCAGCATAAATTGCAAGCATAGAGACCTGCTATATGATATCTTCCACTCCATCTAGCTTAAGGAATATTACGGATGATTCTGAGGTTGTTACGTTGGATGAGTTTCTGCTGCCCAGCCCAATTGAGCTCGCATAACAATCAATCTATATGGCTTGGGCGACGAATTCGAAATCATCGTCACTAGTCATTTGGGTTGATTGTTCATTAGATTTTGGTACTCCATCTGATCCTTTTTCATCCACTTTAATGACAAATAAGAACATAGTGGAATGCATGATGCCAGAAGGAGAACCATGGGAAGATCATCATCATTGCTCCCATCTTCAAGATTACGAAGAAGATAATCTCATTGAACTATATCACCCATCGATCAAAAATTTCTTTTCAAATTCTTTTCCTATTAATGCAATTGAATATAAGCGAAATTTATCAAATATTCAACAAACCATTTCTATCGATATTTCGACCAAACCTGGCATGGTAGCAAACATACATGTCAACATCTCTTGTTATCCATCAGAACTCGAAACTTATCGCTCTCTCTTTTGTGAATTTCGAGATATATTTTCCTAGACTTATGAGGAAATGCCAGGTATAGACACTAGTATTGTTGAACACACAATTAAAATGTACCTTGATGTCAAATCAGTGCGTCAACACCTTTGTCCTGTTCATCTAAAGAAGGTTGCTGCCATCAAAACAGAAGTTGAAAAACTTTTGCGTGCTGGTTTGATTTACCCTGTTCCTCTTACTTAGTGGGTTTCCAACATTGTTCTTGTTATGAAAAAAGAAGGAATCATCAGAGTGTGTGTCTATTATCGGGATGTCAATCTTTCTAGTCCAATAGACAACTATCCTACTCCTTTTTTCGACCAGATTATTGACGATTGTGTTGGATGTGAAATATTTTCGTTAATGCATGGATTTTACAGCAATAATAAAATAAATATCTTCCCAGATGACCAATATAAGACAACATTCATTTGTCCCTGGGGCACATTCACTTATCGAAAACTTCTTTTTGGTTTAAAGAATGTTGGGGAAACTTTTCAGAGAGAAATTGATTATGCTTTCAATGACATCAAGCACATTGTTCAACCTTATCTACATGATTTACCTGCACATTCATGGAACCACAATGATTTCCTGATGAATTTAAGAGCCATCTTTTTACCTTGTCAACACTACGAAATATGCCTCAATCCACATAAATGTGTGTTTTGTGCTGGTTCTAGTCGTTTGCTTGGATTCATCGTCTCAAAAGAAGGAATTTGAATTGACCCCCTGAAGGTCCAGGCCATTCTTGATTTGCTTATGCCCTCAAATTTTCTTCAGTTACAGAAACTTCAAGGAAAGGCTAACTTCCTAAGGAAGTTCATACCCAACTATGTTGAAATGGCTAAAGAATTTACCTGGCTCTTGAAAAATGGGATTCCCTTCCATTGGGAAAAGGTTGCGCAAGCTTCTTTTGATGTTTTCAAGGACACACTTGTCCAAGCATCATTAATGTATCCCCCCAATTATCACAGTGATTATTTCTTATTTATCGTCGCAGCTGATACAACCATTTATATGCTATTAGTCCAAGTAGAAAATGGGATAGGACATTCAATCTATTATTTGAGTCATAATCTCAATGATACGGAAGTGAAGTATTTATACGTCAAAAAGCTCGCCTTGGAGGCTATTCAAGCTATCCAAATATTTTTCCACTATATCATGTTCCGAAAGACCATTGTCATTTCGGATTGAAACCCCATGACTTACATCTCATCACGTCAACTGCTGGGGGGAAATATTCAAAATGGATTGTCATTTTGTAGGAATTTGATTTGAAATTCATCAAATCCAAGTCAAAGAGGTATTTAGTTTTAGCGGAGATTCTCTGCGACTTTCCCTCTGATAGTACTACTAATACATCAGAACCATCTATTCCTGATGAGTCTCTATTTCTGATTGGATCATCTTTTCCTTGGTATGGAGATTTTATCATTTATCTCCAGACCCAAAATTTTCGGCCTGATACCTCTCACTCTGACCAGTGACGTATTCGATACCAAGTCGAAGACTATTTGATCGTCGGCGATACACTTTATCGTCATGGTGTCGATACAATTTTAAGAAGGTGCCTCACTCATGAGGAGGTAGAAAAGGTTTTAAATGATTTTCATGCTGGGGATTGTGGTGGAAAATTGTCTGGATATGCTACCGTACAGAAGATACTCTGCGCCGGTTACTTTTGGTCTAAAATATTTCGCGACTGCATCCTCGCGGTCAGAAGTTTTCATGTGTGCTAGATATTTGATCGTAAAATCCACAAACTGCCAGCGCCAATGCATCCTGTTGTCTCTGTGGGACCATTTTCAAAATGGGGCATTGAATTCATGTCCTATAACCCTCATTCGTCTGGGGGGCATGGTTATATTATTATCGTAGTAGACTAATTTACCAAGTGGGCTGAAGTGATGCCTACATTTAATAACACGAGACAAACAACTGCATTGTTTTTCTTTAATCATCTCATTGCACGGTTTCGTGTTCCACAGGATATAGTCACAGATCATGGTAAGAATTTTCACAATCACATGATGAATGATTTGACTGCCAAGTTAGGATTGTCACATGATAGTTCTACTCCTTATTATCCACAATCAAATGGAAAAGTTAAGGCTATTAACAAGATTCTTAAACGAATTATAGGAGTTCATAAACGAAACTGGCATTTGATCCTGTACTCAGCTTTGTGGGCGTACCGAACCTCGGTGAGAAACACAACTGGATTTACCCCCTTTCAATTGGTGTATGGTCTGGAAGCTATCTTTCCAATACAATGTGAAATACCGTCATTAAAACTCACAATCAACTTGTTCCCTAACACCTCTACTGAAGAAGCATCTCTTTTTAACCTCATCCATCTTGATGAAACACGTTGTGAAGCCCAATTGGCCAAAAAAGCGCATAAGAAACGTATAAAGGTGCAATACGACAAGCATGTCCAACCTTGCATCTTCTCAAAGTATGACTTGGTCCTTCTTTATGACAAGGAAGCTGGTGTAATAGGTACAGGGAAATTTGAGCCGTTATGGAATGACAACTATATTTTCAAAAGAGTTCTTGCTAAGGGTGCCTATGAGTTGGTAGATTATGATGGAATTCCGTTGGCGCAACCCCGAAATGTGTTGTACCTGAAACGTTACTATGCTTAATCATGAGTGGAGTAATATTTTTTATTATATTGTATATATGCTATGGATTTGAATTTACTGTCTTAATTTGTTTTTTAGAGTTTTCTTGAAGTTAGTAATCTTATTTACATTTCATCGTAGATGTATGAATCTTTGGAACCATTTGTTGGGTATGCTGATGGTGCTAGTCGCAGTACCCAGAATATATCCTCTGCAGCGTGGGCCGTTTTCGCTCCGAACGGCGAGTTAGTGAGTTTTCAAGGGATTTGTATTGGTCGGTTGACAAAAAATATCACTGAGTATAGCGCGTTGATCGAACTTATCTCGGATACCATTTCATTTGGTATTAACCGTATCATCATAAGGTTAGACTCACAACTTGTGGTACTGCAACTTACTAGTGTTTATACTGTCAGATATCCAACGCTGCATCGTATGTTCCTAAGAGTTTGATTTTTGAAAAGACATTTTGATTCCATTAAATATCAACACATTTCCTGAAACTTGAACACATTAACTGATTCTTTAGAAAATTATGTTATAGACAGACATTTGCAACACATGTAAAGATACATTCACATAATTGAATAGATATAGGAAAACATTGAAATCAAATAGATAGATAGTTATAGGTTTTAACAAAAAAATTTCCCAAGACACATTGGTCATCTGACCTCAAAATGTATGAAAAATGTTAAAAGTAAACTAGTGATGTTCATGGTAACATGCTACTGATCTAGCTATCCTATGTAGTAACCACATCCAGCGGTTAGGAATGCCAATAGTATGACGTTGCAGTCACATGTGTAACTCTTTGATACAGCAATCAGAAATTTCGATGGTCAACCCTTGTATGTGATGTTGAAGCTCAGCAAGAGTCTCAACCATATCCAAACCTTGAAGGACTACACTCCCGACAACCCTCTCTTCTGGCTCATCTGCTCCATGCTTTGGTTGTCCCACTGGTTGAACTTGACCTACATCTGGATACATAAAAACTTTAATTTAGTCTTGGGAAAACATAAAAATACAAAAACATGTATAAACCTTAGAAAAATAAAAAAACATGGTAAAAAAATTCTTACCAATTGCACCCCACTTAGCACCTTCTAGTAAAGCTAAATCTGGATCTCCTTGGAAGTTGACACCTGTATATGCATTGTCATCGATGGCGATAATTTGTCGCATGAACTGAGTGAATAATCTAGTCGAGAAAATGATGGTTGATTGACCAGCATGTCTAGCCATCATTTCTATACATCTCTGGATCCTTGGATATCTAGGGTTAGATATACCCAACGTCACATGATGAGGCTAAATCAATGGAATTTGCTCTAAGGGAAAAGAAATAAGGATCGAACCATAGTTGAAATTTTTCTACTTCCTCCCCTTTCCTAGCTCAGTTGTTCTTTCATTTGAGAGAGTACAACTTTAGCCCAGTTGAAAACTGTTGGTGCCAATAACTCTAGTGCATACTGCATGTAAGATCTGTTTGCTACGTGTAGTGTAGTGGTACCAACAAGATTTGCGATCATGAATAAGATGGTTCTCAATGGAAAACCACGAACATCACAGATGTTTATTTTTCCATCCTTACTAAGTTGAGCCCCTGGATTGCAATATTGAAATACATAGTCTCTCATTGTCTCTCCTCAGAGATCAGACCATGAAAGAGAAATGGTAAAACCTCTCCTTGACAATCTTGTGAGAAAATAGATATCCTCCACTAAAATTGGGACCACTTTGTCCCCAATATGAAATGCCTCAATTGCTGAATCCCATGCATGAACAAGGAACTCCAATAGTTCCATCTGTTACCTCATACCTGATAATTTGAAGTACTTCAGAAACCCACAGTCTCCGAGGGCTCTTACAATACCCAGATCATTTAGTACAATCATGTTTTGTTCATCATGTTCTCTTTCCCTCCATGTTATTGTCATTTTGGTCCGTTGAATCCCTGAAACACAACCATAAGACTCATAAGGACCCATTTCATTCAAAAAAACAAGAAAAATTTGGGCACACTGCAAAGAAAAAAAAATGTAAATTTCACCCAACGCACCACTGGGAAAGTTACAGTGCATTGAAAGTGCACCTAGCCTTCAATTCTAGTGTATTGCAACACACCTTTCAACATTCAACGGTGTTTTTCCCTATGTGCAAAATAAATTTACCCTAAGGGGCCCAAATCCCTAAAAAATGCAATGAAATGAATCAAAAAGACTACTAAAGGAAAGAGGAGGTTTATGGCACCAACTTGGATCAAAAGGTGAGGAAAAATTTTCACATAATCGATCGCAATCAACAACTGAATTTTGGGGGCAAAATAGGTTCAGAGATCCAAAATGAAAATGGTAACTTTAAAATGGTAAAAATGAACAGTAAAACTCTTTTAATTAGTCATTTGGTTATTTTCAAATCATATTTATTGTTGTGACTATGGTTTTATTCATTTTTTATCATGAAAAAAGGTATTTTTAATCCATTTGATGTTGTTCTGAATAGGTTTACAACTGATATAGTTGATTAGTCATGCACACTTATTTCGAGAATGATTTGACCACAAAGCATGCTTTTATCCTTATTTTTCAAGGTTTGATAAAAATGAAAAAGAACTTGAAGCGCACTTTTATCTCTTTTTCAAGCTTCAATAAAATGAACCCCTGGAGTCTTCTTTAAGCTCTTTTCAGACTCCGATAATGTGAAAATATTGTCGAGCACTTGTCTTTTCGAGCTCGTAAAAGTAAATGAAACGAAATCTACCCAGTATAAGTTTAACCCTTTTCTAGACTGAGATAGATTATTTATGAAAAAGGAAAGCCTTAGTCGAACATGGCTAAGAGGTTCTCTCAGATATTATTTTACACTTTTTCGGATCTGAGCGACAACTTTACAAAAAAGGACTCATGGATTTTTCTTTTTTCCTCTTTTTCAAACTCTCTAAATGTGAAAAAGGACTAGGTTGTCACTGTTGTTAGGCTCGTTAAAACATAAAATAGCAACGGGCTTGTCGATCATGGCAAGAATCAAGTTTCATTTATCACTAGACTTATTAAATTATTAAATAACGATGCATATTTTCCCAAAGGGCTGAATTATAGATCAAGCATATGTTATCCTCCCCAAGCTTGTAAAAAAATAAAGAGGTACTGGTTGAAAAATGATCGAGGAAAATTTGGGAAAGTGAATAGAATTTTTTATGGTAGCAGGTCGCTCTTGAACATAACACTTCACTCCATCATCGTGACTATTTGGGTTGGGTAATCTTCTTGATAGTTCATTCATACCTATGGTTCATCATACCTTCACTTTGGTTTTGGGTCAATGCTGCCAACTCATCTCAGTGTCGCCGATATGTTCAAGAGAAGTCATGCAGTGAATACTCATCCTTCTGAAATACTCATAAACCTTCATTTTCATGACAGTCATCCCTGAAAATTGCCATATCAAGTCACATTTTATCTCCGAAATTAGTAATTCATGTTTCGCAATAAAGTGACTTCCTGTCGACATCACCTCATTATCTAGGAATTTTACTTAGAAACATCATCTTCCAGTGCCTTGAAGTTTGCCTCAACATTGGCAAGTTTCATCCTTCCGAAATTTTGACCGAAAGATTTTGTTTTTCGTTCGACATCAAATCATCTATTCACACCTTGAAAAACGTATTGTAGTACCTTGAGAGCCATTGAAATCAATATTGGTTCTCTCGCGTTTGTTAACAACTCACATCATTGGCTAGTAATCAAACAATATCTTACCATGTTCGACTACAAATCATATATTCGCATGGCTAGACTTGTACCTGAACGATCAAGTGAACGACATAAGAAGACCCCAGATCTAGTTTCAACCATCTGGGCTGCGGTTTCAGGATTTTTGTACACATCATCTGTACGGTGACCTTACATATATATCGTCATCCGAACATGGGCTTATATTTGTAGGCATGTATGTACTGGAAAACATTCTAATGTAGACAAATTTTCGCATTATGTACATGTTATTAGATAGTTTATGTGTTGAGCATGGGAATGCTTCCCTCAACAATTCGTGATCAAGATGAAATATCATGATGTAATGTATTGTAAGATTGATGCAGGTTTCCGCTCCACTTCATTTCCAACCCATCACATCGTAAAGAATCTCATTCAAAAATATTGTTATTATTTTGAGTTCATGCTTTAGGGGGAAAGTGTTATAGGTCAATTTTGGAATCATCCCCCATGACCTGGTCAAACTGGACATCATCCACAGGACCAATGAAATAGGGTCTATCATCCCCTCATATTTCAGTTGCTATATGCCCTAAGAGAAGAACAATTCATTCATGGCTTCTATTGTGAGATTTCCAAGGTTTGAATTATATGTTATATCACCTATTGACTCACCAACATAGCCTCTGAAGGGACTAATTGCATTGCATATGCTCCATCCTCCATTCAAGGGTGAGCTGTAATGCACTTCCTAAAATTCAAGAGTGTGTTGGTCAATTGGGAGTGAAATTCTCATTGTTTCGCAATATCCACATGGCCAGTGCCTTCTAGAATATTCCATATGTATCAAACTCTGAATCCAAGTGTCCATCTAACACCTCTGAACTTGGAAACATGTATTTCCTATTATTTGAAAGTCATTCATTGAGAAAATACCATCAGTTGCCCTATAAATTGAACACAGATCCGAGTGCTAGGAAGGAAGAACTTTTTTAAAGAAATGTTGTGGGATTCTCATTTGAGAGAGTGAAAGTATTGTTATGCTGTTGGTACAATGTTGGATGTGATGAAGATGGGATGAAGCTGGAGCTGGTGACATCAAATCGATCATTGGTTGTAACCTCTCCCTTCTACTCTTTAATAAATATTGTTGTTCATTTTCCCATATATGTATCTTTTTATGTGTCTATTTCTCTTGCAATGGATTCTTGAATGGTATATATGTTTCACATCTAATCGATTTGAGTGATTAAGATAAGTAGGCATATGTATATTGCAATCTGTTTGCGGTTCTTTGTTTATACTTGCAGGAATTGATTTGGCGATCTAAGTTGGATTGAAGGCGACAACAAAAGTGACAGAAGGAGAAGAAGAAGCGCTTGGATCACAGGCAGGTTCTTCTATCGTTCTGCGTGTCTATTTATTTTAGAGAAAGTGATAGAAAATTCTTTCATTTGTTGTTCTAAGTGCCTAGCACCACACTTAGGGAATTTTATTTATCCGTAGATCATAATTATGCATAAAATTTATAAACAACGACAGGATCTATCTGGATGTTTACTTCAATTGATAAAGGGGTGGGGTCAGTCTGAGTTTCAGCCTCAATTTTTTTCTTCCTTTCAACCTTCTTCACATGAACCTTATGAGACTACTTACTGCCCTATAACTATTTTTTCAGTTGTCTTAATATACCAACTTCCCTATGATGTTGACCTTCTTTTCTAGCTCTTATACCTCTCGTGCTTTTAGGTTTTTGAACAAGCTTTTCAGCTAAATCTGTTAGAGAAAGAGGAGATGAAACATCAATTATCAGCTCAGGATTTCTAGAAATATCCTGCTAATTAGATTCTATTTTCGAATGGACAATAAATGAATTATCGACTTATATTGGTATTAGTCCAGCTACAAATTTTGAGAGGTCATTGAAAGGAGGATCAATCTGAGGTCCAACTGGAAAATCAAGATTTTTGTCTCATCCTTCACCAATTGGATTTTCGAGGTGAAATCATGGAGTCATCTCTTCTGGAGAGGAGGGATCCAATATACTAGTGACATATTTTTCAGAACGATCTTGGAAGGGAACGACTCGAGGATCATCAGATGATTCCAAGATGACAATGGCTGAAGAATTGGCGGGGAAATTTGCAATTGGAAAATTGGATGAATTCCCTTGATCACAAGGGTTTTTTGTATGAGATACAGATTCTTCTATTGAAATAATCATTGATTCTCCTAAATTAAATCTCCAATATTTTCTCTAACCCTTCTAATTCTTGAGCTACTTCCATCTCCTGTTCTTTTTGTTCTAAAGCCAGTGAGTCTTGAGCCGATTTTTCTTCAAGGGTTTCTTGTTTTGTCTCCTTTGCATTGGATAGTTCTAGGGTCAAATTTTATTTTGGTAACTATTAAAGGGGGTCTATAGAAATTTTACCTTATTGTAACTTGATTAACCTAGTTGATATTATTCTTCTCTTGGGTAGCGAGGCTAAGATATATGCCATTATTTTCTCGACTCCACTAAGTTTTTGAGGGTTTGAAGTTTCTGTAGTTTCTTGTGGGATATCTTCTGCCATTAAAGTTTCATTTTCCAAGGGAATGATTTGGCTAACATTAGGGTTCCCTAAAAACCCTTCCTAGCTATGTTGTGTTTGATTCAAACTTATCAAAATTAATAATTTCATAATCCCATGATGACTAACGACCAAGACTTGGTCCTTGGATCCTCTTAGCATAGCAACAGTTTCATGCAAAACAAAATTAAGAAAACAAGGAAGGTTTAGGGTTGCCTTTCACCTTAGGAATGCCATTATTTTATGGTGATGACCCCTCACCATATCCTACCTTCCATCATAGGTAATATACCTTTGAATGATTCCCACCACTTCTTTCCATGGTTCTGGTAATGAATTGGGGTTATACCCCTTTCCTTTCCTAACGGTATTCTTCACTAGGGTTCAGAAACATGAGCTGCATTCTGGAGTGAAGCATGAATTTCATACCATTTTTCTCCCTCTGTCAGGAGACCTGTGAGTTCTGCTACTATTTCTTCGCTCACCTGTACCTATATGTTCTTTACCACTACTACACCATTATCCAAATCCTTTGTGAATTCCCATGTTTTCGTTATCAAAACCCTGTAATCACCGAAAATATTCTAACCATCCCGCTTGTTCTAGAAATGTTGAGCACCCCTTCCATGGCCTATAATTTAACAGGTTCATAATGTATCGAATGGCCACCCATTTCTCAAGAAGAAGTTTGTTCAACAAGAAGCAATTTTGCAGCTGGAAACATTAGAATTCAAAATATAGTAATACTGCTTAAAATATAAGGGTTTCGTAACCATAACATGCAATGATATTTTTGGAAATTTGGGTAAAAAATCATATATCAATCTCTTCCACCCCCCCCCCCCCCCCCACCACCCCAAATATATTTGACAGTCATCCACAATCTTGAATAAATATTTTAATAGGTTGGAAGATTTGGCATGGTTAAGAGGTAAGCTGGTATCAATTAGACGTAGTGGGTTAGCCATTAGAGATAAAAATGGAGTATGAGAGATATTTGTGGCACACGAGATAAGCATTAATACAATTATTAATTATGAGGTGTAATGATGAGGCTGATTATTAGAATGAGTGGAGTATAAGAGAAAAGTAAAAGGCATGAAAATATTTTTAGGAACAAAATATGGTTGAAAACAATATTATCCTAAGCGGTATCATTAAAGAGAAGAAAGAAAATAAATTAATTAGAATACTGAATTTCTGAAAAACTTCTATCCTTGATATGTTGAATTAACATTTAGTTTCTCATGTTCAACCAACATCACCAATTTCTAGGAGAGTTTTATAAAGTTCCATAATAAATCTAACGATCTTCCTTTATTAATTTTGGGGAGATAAAATATCCAACTTAAATTTTAATATTTAAATGTACTTTAATAACATAGGCATGTCCTCTGCTTCAAACAGGCGTCCATAGACTCGAAAAGGTTTCTTTTTAGCCCATTGATATTCGAGTATCCCATTCACTAGAAAATATACATAACTCCCCCCTTTTTTTGTTTTTATTTTTATGAAACACCTATTCTAGCGTGGTAACCATAAAATAACAATGCCATTCATCGAACCTAATGAGGTGAACAAGTCAACAAGTCGAATCGTGATGATACCTCTTGTGCTTTGACCCAAAGACCAAAGGCCATTACCCTGGTTTGGTGACCAGAAGTGGTAATATCACTCCACTAGATCCTATGATCATGGTATCCCAGCTCATGATGAGAACTCCTATTTTATGTTTGATTTTCACTATGCTTTTTATGATTTTTTGTAATCATAAAATATTACTTAGTGAATGGGGTGGCATATAAATGCCTTAAGAGTTAGGGATGGTGTGGAAACTATTATTATAATTAATTTTTTTAGTTCTCTAATTTTGTCTCCAATTCCAAAAATATTGTAGAATCATTGAAGATTGGAGTACAAGAAGGCTCCTTAAGTGGTGATAGAAGGAATGCATCATGAGTACTTATATAGATTTCTTACATAATCATAGGAATCAGAAATTAAGGAGATTATGAATCCTGACAATGATTTCTTATAAAATGTGCTCTTATGATAATCATTAGACAATTTGTTTGTCCATCCATCATATCAAAAGAGGGATTAAAATATTCCTCACCCTAAATAAATATGAATATCAACACACTAGGGGAATAGTAATCACATCTAAGGAAACAAAAACTATAGTGAATAAGGAAACAACAACTGTGATTAAGGAAACAACAATTGTGACTGAGGAAACACCAACTGTAACTAAGGAAACAACAACATTTTCATAAAAGTATTTTGCGATGTTTTCCCAAGATAAAAAAAAGTACATACAAATTATTTACGTTATGTACAGAATGTAAGGGATTTCAAAGAAAATTTACTTGGTTTTCACCATTATTGATTTCATGAAGAAAATATTCTTGTGTAAGTGGCTGGTGATATAAACGAAGTCGATGCCCATTGGAAAGGAAAGAAATTCCAGAATTATCAATTGTAGTGAGGAACAACACTCCATTGTCATAGACTTCAACAACTTTGTAAGGACCCAACCATCTTTTTTGGAGTTGATATGATTAAGGTATGTTATTAATGTTGTGCTAATTACTCTTTCATATTTTGAAACCAATATTTTACATGTGCTTAAGGGTTCAAGTTATCTTGCAAGTTATTGAGTCTCATGGGTGATTTTTATTTTATAAAAATAAAATAAAGACTGAAAATCAACAAATAATAATACAATACATCACCATACAACACATCAACACAGGGATTTGATGAAGGATTTCACCCCTCCTCGGCTACATCTCCTTGGTCCAGCTTCCATGGCTTGGGCCTCTATATTATGCTCAAATTTAAAAAAAAATATGTGTTTACAATGCTTTTCTGCTCCCTAAACCTGCACCAATGAGTTCATAATACTAAAAAATGGCACCTTAGCCTCTTTCTACTCCTGTTTTGGTTGAAAAATGACAAAGTTATGACCTCTACTAGTTTGTTCCACAATTTGCTCCCTAAATTTAGCTAAGTAGTAATATCCGGGTTAGTTGGCGCCAAAAACGGCCTTTCCACCAAGTTATTTATTGGACCGCCAAGTTAATCCGGATTAATTAAATAAAACCACATTAAGTTAATTAATCAAGATTAGCGCTTAAATCCACCCTTTGTGGTAATGTGGATTAGCGCTTAGTTAATGGTGTTTATGGTCAATAAATGTGGATTAAGGTTTAAATCTTCGCACTTAGGGTAAGCCCCTCCACTTCTCTGCCGCGGTCTCCAAGTCTAGGTCACATGTATTGGGGGTTGGCCCCACGGGACTATCCCCTTCTTCCCCCAATGACATAAACATTAAACGTTAAATATATGTGGTGCATGATAAGGTTAAGAAACAAATGGTAGGCGGACTGGTGTCGTGTGTTGTTGGCGGGGCGGAGGTCTTGTGTTAGATGCCCCACCCGGTCCTTCCGGCTATAATAAATATTTTGCTACACTATGAGGAGGGAACGTGGCTACCCCAAGCTAAGCCACATGTCCCCTACTCATTATTCCATCATAACTGAATGATAAAATGCCAACACACCATAAATTCGAACCAATCCACAGCTGCCACTTGGCAGTCTCCCATTAGCCAGAGGATAATTTTACCAATTTTGACCCGCCCTGTCACCCTACCACATAGGCATGCCCAGTCAACAGTACAAACTGTTGACTGGGTTTGTCTGCACTTTTTTATTATTATAAACTTTTCTTGTTTAGAAAACAGACAAAACTCATTTTTGACGCCATACGAAGTCCATTTTGTGTGAAACAAGTGGCGACGAATTTAGAACAACGAACACTATGCAGTCGTTAAGGTTTCTATTCATTCTGAAATTTTTTATTTTTGCGCATAATTCTGAGCACCTGATAATTTCTCTCCATTGGAAGATTTTGGAACCCAAAGATCATATTCGACTGTTGAATAAGTGAGGGTACAATTCCCTCACCTTCCCAATTTCCATCCATTTGGCTTTTGAAGGATTTGTTCCTTTGAGCCTCACTCGAAGATAGTCGACACTTCCTCTTGTCGATGTCCTTGTCCTTCTATCAAATATGGTGTCTTGGTGAAGCTCAACAAAGAAATCTAGAGAAAATTCTTCAATAGATGGCAGTTTCACATTCTATCCTTGATATTCAATCAAAGGAGGCTCATACACTCTTGAATTTTCAACATTAACAACAGAGTAAATTTGAATCTATGAAGGAAAATCAAGCTTGAAGGCATTGTTAGTAATATTTTCCATAATTTTGAAAGGACCATAACGGATTGGTTTCATTTTTTTACCTTCTCGTTGAAGCCTCTCCTTGCTAATGTGAAGCCAAAATTCATCACCAACTTGAAACTTATGATCAACACGATGTTTTTTGTGCCTCGATTTTTACTTGCCTTGATTTTTTTTCTAGTTGATCCTGAACTGTTTGATGGATCAACTGAATTTTCTCTATGAATTTATTTGATTTATCTATGTCGTTATGCCCGTTGATAGTTACATCTTTCCCAAAGATGAAATTCAATGGTGATTTTGGCAAGTATCCAAGATATGCCTCAAATGGCGATGTTTGTGTAGAGGAGTGTTTTGCACGGTTGTAAGCATGTTGAATGTAATGCAATTGTTCATCTCACAACTTAGGATGTTTGCTACAATATATTCGAAGAAGATAAATGACTGTTCGATTGACCACCTCGGTTTGACCATCTATTTGTGGATGAAAGGTTGTACTCTTCTTCAACTTAGTGTCTATCAAGTACCACAAGCCTAACCAAAAAATTCCCAGCAAATCAAGAATCTTGATCACTTACAATAGAAGTAGGCAACCCAAAATGAACCCAAACATTTTGAAAGAAAATATGAGTTGTTTGTTCAACTGTAATTTTATTTTTACATGGCATCAATATACATATTTTTTTGAACCTATCCACAACTACGTACAAATCATCATGACCTATTTTTGACAAAGGAAGACCTCCTACAAAATCCATAGAAATACTCTCCCATGGACGTGAAGGAACCAGAAGTGGTGTGTACAATCCTAACTTCCTATTACTAGGCTTACTGACTGCACATAACTAACAACCTTTAATAAAATGTGACACAATTTCAAGCATACGAGGCCAATAACAATACCTCTAAATATTTTCCAATGTTTTTCTTACACCAAATTGTCTAGCAATAAGAGAAGTGTGTGCTTCCCTTATGAAATTTACTCTCCCCCCTGTGGAATACAAAGCTTGCCCAAATGATACAACAAGTTATTATATACACGTTATTCTAATTCCTCAAGTTTCAAACATCTTGAAAGTCATTATCAAATGCATATTGTTCAATGTAATTTTCATGTAAAACAGAAATATTCTTGAGTAAAGTAGCTGCACTAATACTAGGCCTAGAAATCATATCAGAAACTTGGTTGTATGTACCTTTCTTATACCTGATGAACAAGTGGAATTGCTGGAATAAACCCATCCATCAAAAGTGCCTTGACTAATGCAATTTAGTTTGTAATTGCAAGTATTGAAATGGTTGGTGATCAGTGTGAGTGATGGTTTCCTTTCCCATCAAATAGTGTTTCCATTTCTTCACACTTTGAACAAACGCATATAGATCCTTGTCACAAGTAGGATAATTTAACACTACAGCATTGAACATTTTTGAATCGAATGAAATGGGTTTACCATGTTGTAAGAGGACTGCACCCATGGCGTAGTCACTTACATCGTTTTGAATCTCAAAGGGTTGTCTCAAGTCTAGTAGTACTAGTATTTGGGCTGAACTAATCTTCTCTTTCAAAGAATTAAATGCTTTTTTATGCTTGCCTCCCCACTGGAAGACCTTCTTAACACTAGTCAATGCATGTAATGGAGCTGCAATAGAAGAAAAAATAGCAATGAACTTCCTCCAATATTTTGTTTCTCCTAGAAAACTCCTTACCTCAGTGATTTTCTTGGGCGATGGCCAATTAAAAATGACCTCAACCTTAGAGGGGTCTATCTTCAGCTCAGCTCCTCCAATAATATGTCCCAAATACACTAAATAAGTTTTACCAAATTCACATTTTGATAGCTTCAAAAACAATTGTTCTTTTCTCAAGACATCAAACACCTTTCTTACATGCATGGCATGTTCATCTCGTGATTTTTTGAGTATCAAAATATCATCTAAGTAGACAATGAAAAAATCATGAAGAAATTGCCTCAATACATCATCCATAACTCTCATGAAAGTAGTTGGAGTGTTGCAAAGGCCAAAAGGCATAACAAGCCACTCAAACAATCCTTGTTTAGTTTTAAATGCGGTCTTCCATATGTCTGATTCAGCTATTCTAACTTGATGATAACCACTTCTTAAGTCTAAATTAGTGAAATACTTTTCATACCTCAATTGATTAAGAAAATCATCAATTATTGGGAGTGGATAGTTATTACTTATTGTGATTTTGTTTAGTGCACGAAAATCCACACACATGCGCCAAGTTCCATCCTTATTGGGCACCAACACAATCGGTGAACCACATGGCAAGGTAGATGGGTGAATGATACCTTTATTCAGAAATTCTTGGATTTTCTTCTTGATTTCAACACTTTCCATTATCGACATGTGATACATGCCAATGTTACGGAGTGGAACATCTTTCTGATGTTGTATCTCATGTTGGATTCCCCTCTTGGGAGGTAACCCCTTTGGTTCCTGAAACATATCGCCATGCTGACTTACCACATCAAACAAATCAGATTATCATAATCCTTATCATTATTTTGTTTGATCATAAGAAGCACAAAGTTTTTTCTTGAATTTACTAGTCTCTTCATTTGCCCAGCATTAACTAAAGAGAGGTTTAGCTTTTTGGGATGAGCTCTCACAATATATTCCACTCCATATTTGAACAAGTGGTAATTGTTCTCATGACGATATAAGGCTTCTTTCCTATCATAGAGACAGGGATTACCCAAAACAATTCCTAATATGTCAAGCGGTGCAACATCTAACTCAACTTCATCAATAAAGTTTGTGGTAATTGAAAACCGGAAAATACATTTTCTTGTAACCTGTAAATTTGTATACTTGGTTATCCAACCCAAAGGATATGGCTTGTGATGAGGTAAGGTTTCAATATGAAGCTTCTTGACTAAGTCTTTTGATATTAAGTTCACTTGAGACCCACTATTAAATAATGTGTCAATTTTTGTGTGTTTTGAGATCACTCTTACATGAAACAACTCTATTCTTGTTTCCAGCTCATAATGGATTTTTGCATGTAAGCTAGAGAGTATAATTTCCTTTTAATGGTAGAAATAAAAGTAGAACAAGACATTGAGATCTTACCATTTTTTTATAATCTCATCTTGAGTCCTTGCTTCCCACCACACAAGTGTTGCACCCTCCATTCTCAAAGAAGCCAATTGAATCTTTATGTCATCCTCTTGAAGGTCCTGAATTCTGCAATAAACCACCAACTGACGAATCCAATTATCCAGCTTCTCTACATTCACTTCACCATTATACATCGGAAGCTCAAATGTAACATCAAGTTTAAGTAAGGGTGATTTACCAGTTCCTCTTGAAGTATGTGTATGAACAAATGGAAGGGTTGTGGTAGTGGAAGATGATGAAGAGGAAGGTGAAGATGGTGTTGAAGATGATGGTGGAGTAGATGGTAGTTTATTACCATCTCCATGGCCTCCTTTTCCTAGAGAACCCTCTCCTATTGGAGAACTAGAACTTTCTCCTTACATCCTTAAATTCCTCTCCTCATAGAGGACCTTTACCATCTAAGTCATATAAAAAATGCCTTTCTAAATTCTCTCTCATCTTATGTCATGCTAGGTTATCCTTCTTGAGACATGCTTACTGCAGACTCAAATTCAACTTGAGGATTTACTGGTGTTGAATACTTTGGCAACCTTTCCCTTCTTCCTCTTGGCCCAACTACAGGGCTTTCAACCCACTTCCCTTCTCCTCTTTTGAGTTTTAACCTTGTAAGCATGACACAAACTTGCAAACAATTAGATCCCTTCTTGCACAACAAACCTAAGGCTCTGATACCAAAAATGTTATTGTTGGGCAGTGAAAAAGGTATGAAATTACTATGTATCTTCTCATTCTTTTACTATAGACATACTCATTTTTACCTTGGGAAGGTAATTTATTACGAGAATTATGATAAAATTGGAGAGGTTTATGTTTACTGTAAAAAGATGACTAAAGGTTGCTTTTTTTTCATAAAACAAGAATTAGACGAAGTGAACAGCTGTACCAAAGACGAAGCTGAGATCAATGTAACTACTGCTCCATCAGCGTTGAACCACATCCAGCCAAAGACAGGGAGATCTGAACGGATTGCTAAAAAGAGGTAGGGACAGCTCGGCCTCGGTCAAAGTAAACAAGATGATAACTAAACAAAGGGGAGTGAATCCCTTAGGATCCTTCGATCCTGAGGGATCACTGTTCAAACTAATCTTATTCCTTGTCTTGTTCATCAGGGTCTAATATATAAAGCAACGTCCTTTAGTGGTGAAGGAGTCAGTCAGTTGGTCGAAAGTTCTTATATTCAGACATTTCCTCTGTAATATTATGTTTTATTGACTCTCAGCTTTGAGAGAATAGTCTCTGTAATAATTTATGTTCGATTAATATCAAACAAGAGTTTCGTTTCATCTCTTAAATTCTGAAGTAGCCCAGTATTATTTCACTGGCGCTAAGGGCCCGGCTCTGGTGGAATTACCTTGCTATTTGTATTCTTAATCTTTGCTTACCGTTGTTTGAAGTTGTGTTTAATGTTTATTTCAATTACAGAGTCGATTGACTGTTGTTAGATTGAATACAGATTCATTAACGAATTGCATTGCTATTTTATCCTTTGCAAGAAGTACATTCGTTGTTCAGTTATCTTTCTATTATTATAAAATCTTTGTTGTTCTATATCTGATTCTAGTTGTTGTTCTATTAGTTTATGATTTGATATAATTGATTGTTGCGAAGTATTGGCTGTCGACAGGATTGGAGTATTGAGATTAGTTGCTTGATTGAGTTAGAATTAGAATTGTGTTCATGTTGCTGTTCCATTTCTGCTTATTGTTTATTTCTGATTCATAGATTCAGATTAGCAAATAGATGAGTTATAATTGTTATGCATAGGAATTACAAGATGTTGTTCCTTTCCAGATTTTCTTCCTTTCAGTTATTTTCATCAGTAAGAAGATTGAGTTTGCTTTCATTTCTATTACTTTAAGAACAAGACCACCAACTGTAGAGAACACTGGTTACTTCTTCCAAGTTCCCAGATTGGTTATCTTGCCTCAGTGTGATTTCAGTTGCATCGATTTCTAAGGGAAGGAGTTATTGCTACTGTATCCCTGATCAATGGTTTGCAGATTGATGTAGTTAAGCTTTCAGATTATTTTCATTACTGTAGTTAGATTTCTTTACAAGCATCTGTTTACTCTTGTATTTAACATTTTGTACTACATCTTCATAGCATTACTCTTAGTTAATTGCAGCCTCAGACAGAGTACACTCTTGAAATAAAAAGTCGCTCCCGGATTGATGATTAATGTAGGCTAATTAGGTGTTCAAAAGATACCTTTTTATGACCCAACATTTTGGCGTCGTTGCCGAGGAGAGTGTATGCCATTTCAAAGGAGTGATGCACAACTAATTTTCTTCTTCTTGCGAAGAATTGGGTATTAAAGACGGAAGGTAAGAACCTACACACTAGGCAAGAAACACACTTGCTTAACGCCCGCTTCACAACAGAAGTAGGTAAGCTTCTTTCTTTAGGTAGGAATGAAGGTTTGTTTTCTTGAATGAATAGACCAACTAAGCAAAACAAAATTCCTCCTAAAATTGAAAAACCTAAGGGACCAGTGACCCTTGGGCGGACAACTTTTATTAACGAAATCCTTAAAAGAACTGAATCTCAACCATCAATAGGGTTTAGAAAAGCTATCTCTAGACAACCTACTAGTTCCTTTCAGGCTACAGAATCACCATCTGAAGCCTTTGCTGAGATACACAGGCAAACAGAGGGAATTGAGCAAGATTCCTAAGAAATTGAGAATCCCTGCATAATTTCCCCTCAAGAAGGGAACTCTAGCAATCTCCTAGAAGAAGAAGGTGAAACAGGAGAAATAGGAGACTCCACATCTCCTAGTGAAATAGCCCAAAGAATAAGAAGTCTAGATAAGGGAAGTGTTGTTAAACTTATTCAAAACCAAGGTCCTAAATCACCTCAAACAATAGGTCAACAAGGACTACTCATTATTCCAGACAAGGGGAGTGTTGTTAAAGCCATTCCTGTTCCTGCTAGTCAGCCTAGAAATTCCTTGGAGATCCCAGAAGGATATTGGCACATTTTTTACCAAATGGCCTAGAACCAAAATCAGAACCAGTAGACACCCAAACAAACCTCTACACTGCAATATCCTATAGTAGATACTACAGTCAATGCACCTATGAAGGCCATTCCCCTTCAACATATTCCTACATTTCATGGCTTAACATCAAAAGATCCAGATGCGTTTTTGTTTGAATTTGATGTGTTATGCAGGGGATATGATTATACCACCGATCCCCAAAAACTAAAACTATTCCCTTCAACATAAAAAGGGGCAGCCTTACGATGGTTTATGGGATTAGGTGGGGGTGTCATAACTGATTGGGATTAGATGAAAGCTGCATTTTTAAAGAAGTATCAAGATTATTGTAGGTCTTGGGAACTAAAAGATGAAATATTCCAAATGACATCAAAGCCAAATGAAACCTTGGAAGAATATGTGGAACATTTTCAATACAATCTTCAAAGATCCCCTTATGCATGTTTACCCTTACCCGATAATGTTTTGAAAACCACATTAATTAGGGGAATGAAAGATCAATGGGTTGAAACATTGAATATTATGGGAAAAGGTGACATATATCAGGAAAGTTATCCTCACATTATTGATTTGTGTATCAGGAGTTCAAGGGGAAACATAAGGCTAAAATCAGCAGAACGTGATATGATTACAAGAGAAAATAAGACCTCTACTGAAGGTGTGACTCGTGCAGAGATTGGAAATCTGCTAGAAGATTTTAAGACAGACATACTTGGGACTCTAACAATGCAGTTCGATATTATGCAAGCCAAACAAAAGCAAGCAGAAGCAGAACAAAATTTGGCAATATTCTGCCCTAGATGCAGGAAGAAACATAACCACAAGGAGTGCCCGTTGGATGTGATCAAAGTCTGTGCCATTTGCACGAAAGCTCACCCTACAGAAGGATGTCCCTCGCTTCCTGGCCTAAAAGCAGTTTATAAGGAGGTAGAAGAAGAATCAGAAGTGGTATGTCTGCTTAATCAGCGCCGACAATGGCAGCCATGACAATCAGGTATGCCAAATGATCCATTTTCTTCTTTTCAACCTCCTCAATACAATGCTCAGTAATATAGTGAAATGTGGCAAAATCAACCACCTTTCCCCAATTGGTCACAATAACCATTTCCTTCAACATCTTGGCCAAATCAAACAAATCAAAATAATTGGCCTAGCTTTCCTTTCTTCCCACCGTTTTGGAAAAATAATAACTATCCTACACAATGGTCCCCCTCTACTTCCCAGAGTCGGGCCTGGTAGTCAAACTGGTAAAGACCTACAAATCAGCCAGCTGGAACAATTCCTCTCTCTCAACCTACACTGCCAGCTCCCTATACAAACCCCCAGACCAACTTAAGACCACAAATCCCAGCCCAACCCAACCCAAACCCAAACAATAGGCCAGTTCAGTCTGTCCAAATAATGGAACCTCCAGAATTAGAAACTGAACTAAGGGAGTGCAATGACCTCCAATTAAGGTCTGGGCGCATAGTAGAAACAGAGAGAAACAATAATTTTTATATTGAAGATCCGTTACCTATAGAACACACATTATAGAAAGAGAAGGAGTTTCAAAAACAAAATCAACAACAAGTAACAACTTCCTCTCCACCATTCCCAGAACGATTAATCATACCACACCCATTAGAACATCCTAATTTTGATCTTCTGGGAGAATTAAAAAATTTGTGTATAAAAATCCCTCTCCTCCAAGCTATTCAAGACATTCCTATATATGCAAAAACGATTAAGGAATTATGCATAAAGAAGACAAAGAGGAGAACAACCACCAATCCAACTGTCCAAATAGTCGGTACTTTATCTGACTTACTATCAGGAATGGAAACACCTGTAAAATATGAAGACCCAGGAAATCCTATAGTGACAGTACAAATCCATGGGCAATTGTTTCCAAATGCGTTAGTTGATTTTGGAGCAGAAATCAATATCCTAACAACCACCACCTGTCAAAAACATGGCATTACATCGCTAGAACCAACAACAAACTTATTGGAATTGGCTGACCAATCGGTAGTCAAACCAGAAGGTACATTACAAGATGTAATGGTATCTGTAGATTCCTGGGAATACCCTGCTGACTTCCTGGTTATCAATCCAAAGAACCGGCTAGAAGGACATCCGTTGATCTTAGGTAGACCTTGGTTGGCAACTGCCGATGCT
Source organism: Pinus albicaulis (assembly GCA_034641835.2). Lineage (NCBI taxonomy): Eukaryota > Viridiplantae > Streptophyta > Pinopsida > Pinales > Pinaceae > Pinus > Pinus albicaulis. The sequence continues at coordinate 427,209,607 of CM076583.1, read as the reverse complement.
TATATTGGATATCGACAAGGCAACATGACAATAACAAGGGGAAACTATGTCAAGAATTTAGCTTTATATCCCCCAACCCAGCCAAGTCTATCAATAATCAAAACAAAAAAACAATCTATATCATATATAATGGAAAATATGAGATCACCTCTAACTATAGAAAATTCTCTTGATTTTAAAGATCAAACAGAGGATGATATCATTAATAAACCACAAACTAGATCTCATTTACAATGTCACATGATCAAGGCAGCATTTGATAATAAAGAAGAAAAGATCCTTTGAAAGACATTCCTGATCAAGTAATGCCTACTACTTCTGTGTACAATAGCAAGATTGTAGAAATTGAGTCGGGAAAAACTCTAAACATTAACAAAAATCTGACTGTTGGACAAGAAGAGAAGTTGGTCCAATTATTACGAAAATACAAAGCAGCCTTTGCATGGGATTACCCCGATATGAAAGGAATTGACCCTCAATTGTGCACACACCACATCTATATTGAAAAAGATGCAAGACCCATTCGCCAACCCCAAAGAATACTAAACCCTCACCTCAAAGATATTGTGAAAGCTGAATTACAAAAACTATTGGATGTTAATTTCATCTACCCAATATCTGATAGCAAGTGGGTCTCTCCATTAGTAGTGGTACCAAAAAAGAACATAAAGTGGAGAATATGTGTATATTATCGTGAAATTAACAAGGCAACACAAAAAGACCACTTTCCCCTTCCTTTCATTGACCGGGTATTAGACACATTGGCAGGAAATAAATTATTTTCTTTCCTCGATGGCTTCAGTGGGTACAATCAAATCCAGATTTTCCCTGAAGACTAGGAAAAAACTACTTTTACCTGTCCATGGGGGACATTTGCCTACAGATTCTTACCTTTTGGCCTATGCAATGCCCCTGCTACATTCCAAAGGGCCATTCTCAGCATCTTTGCAGACTTAATAAATGAAGGCCTCGAAGTATATATGGATGATTTCACACCTTACGGGGATGATTTTGAGCCTGCATTAGAAAATATAGAAAAGGTATTGCAAAGATGTATTGACACTAGGATTTGTTTAAGCCATGAAGAGTGTCTTATGATGATGACCGAAGGAGTTATCTTAGGGCATTATATTTCAGTAGCTGGAATTCAAGTGGACCCAGCTAAAATTCAAATAATCTTGTTAATACCCACACCCACCACACAAACAGAGGTACGTAGCTTTCTTGGATTTTCTGGTTACTATAGAAGATTTATAGAACATTATTCTCGAATTGTTGCACCTTTATATGCACTAACTGGAAATGCTGATTTTATTTAGACAGATAAATGTGACAATGCCTTTAATGATCTGAAAAAGCTTGTTTCAACAACCCCAGTGCTGAGGGGCCCAAAAAGGAATTTGCCATTCCAAATTTCATCTGATGCCTCAGACATAGCAATTGGAGCAGTACTTAGGCAGGAGGAAGACAAGAAGCCATATGCAATCTATTATACTAGCAAAAATCTATCCCCTACTGAATTAAATTACACTGTGATTGAGAAGGAATTTTTAGCTGTAGTTCATGCTATAAATAAGTTTAGACATTATATAACTGGGTATCATGTAGTACTATATACTGATCACTCTGCCATTAAATTTTTAGCAAATAAACCTGTTACAAATGGAAGAGTGACAAGATGGTTGATTTTACTGCAGGAATTCGACATTACAATCAAAGATCAACCTGGGAAAGAGAACCATGTAGCTGACTTTCTGTCAAGAATGCCAAAGCCAACAGATACAGAAGCAGTTGAAGACCACTTCCCAGATGAACATATGTTCGTTGTTACTGTCAGAACACCATGGTATGCCAATATAGCAAATTATTTGGCAATAGGTAAGTTATCTAAACATCTATCCCTTAATGATCGAAAACAGATAATATAGCGTAGTACCTGATTTTCTTGGATTGGGGGCTACCTATTTCACACAGGGGGAGATATGCAAATAAGAAGATGTGTCTGGGAGGATGAGGTATTTGATATTTTGAAAGCATGCCATGATGGGCAATGTGGCGTGCATTTTGCAGATCGTAGAATTGCCCATAAGGTTTTACGAACAGGCTATTATTGGCCTACCATATTTAAAGATGCAAAAAAAAATTTGCAGGCTTGTGATAGCTGCCAAAGGGCAGGTCGCCCTGGGTAGTCTCATGAAATTCCTTTGAACCCTCAACTAGTGATTGAACCATTTGAATGCTAGGCGCTTGATTTTGTTGGCTCTATTAGCCCTCCCTCAAACCAAAAAACATAAATCCTAGTTGCAACCGAGTATGTCACTAAGTGGGTTGAAGCAGAGGCACTTTCAAAAGCTACAGAGGACTCCGTAATATAGTTTCTTTTCCAAATCTTTGTGCGGTATGGCCTCCCAAGGGACATAATCACAGATGGAGGACCACATTTTGTAGGTAATAAATTAGCTGAAACACTACAAAACTACCACATTCAACACAAGATTACAACCCCATACCACCCACAGGCCAATGGCCAAGTAGAGAGCACGAACAAAGTAATTAAATCTATATTGACAAAAATCATTGCTTCACACAGACGAGATTGGGCCTACAGATTTCCAGAAGCATTGTGGGCATATCGAACAATGTGGAGACCTACTACAGGATATTCACCATATCAATTGGTATTTGGAAAAGAACCCATCTTTCCAATAGAATTCGAAATTCAAACATTAAGAACAACTCAAAAGGTGGGTATAGATCTAAATGAAGTCGAGGCTAAAAGACTGCGGCAAATTAATGAGTTAGATGAAATTAGGCTCTCTGATCTTCAACACACAGTGTTAATCCAACAACAGAGAGCAAAATGGCATGACGTCCTTATCAAAGAAAAGATCTACCAAGAAGGAGACTGGGCACTCCTATATGATTCTAGGTTTCAGGATTTTCCAGGAAAACTCCAGACATGATGGCTCGGACCTTATGAAATACAAAAAGTGCATGATAATGAAACTATTAAATTAGCTACCATTGATGGATCTAGGCATTCCTTTAAGGTAAACGGTCATCGAGTACGATTGTATCATAAACCGCTTACCCAGGAATCCTTTTACCAATAGTTAGGAGAAGATTCTACCATGGAAATTTTCGCTGAAGGGGATAACTCCTCCTCGGCACCAGTTTATTAATCATTTATTTTTAAAATTTTGTACATAAAGAATTGTTCATTTATTTGATTGTTGCTTTAGGGAATTCGTTTTTTAAATTTCTGTTTATTTCTTTTATTTTCAGTTTTCGTTGTTTGTTTCATGGAATTCTGTTTTTTTTCAAAAACTATGTTTATTTCGTTTGTTTTGAGTTTTGTTGTTCCTTTCAAAAGGAACAACAGTCCCACAGATTGTTTCTACTGTTCTTTTTAAAGGAACAACACCTTTTGAGTGGATTGTTTTTTGTTTTAGATTAGCATTTTGAGAATTTCTGATCACTCTTCTAAAGGAAAACATATTATTCATATACAATCATACAAATTCAAGCTTACTATAATCAGAAAATCAAAAGAAATCGTCATTTTTAAAGAAAATTGTTTAGTAATGATAAGAAAAAGGGAAAAGGGGCATGATCAATAACATGATTTTGTTGTTTTACTACCACTGAATTAATCCGATCGATTATCTTTATCATTTTGGTTCTTCCCATATGCTATAACTTTATTTGATTTTTGTTTATGGAGTAGGAATAAGGGAATATTCTTTTCTATTGAGATGTTCAGACTTCTTTCACCATCCCCACTATTAAGGACTGTTGAGCCATCCTTTATGAATAACTAAGGAAAAGTGCTATATGAAAAAGAAAAATATTTACATATTTCTATGATTTTGCAGATGGAGGATAGGGGGTCTCATCAAGAGCCAGCCTACCATGATCATAAGGAAGGCAGTGAAGTGGCATTCCCATCATGGCCACCAAACCAGGGTTATGGTCCAATGGAAAATTGAAAAATTAAGAAGTCTTTGGGACAGGAGGTCTCATCATGAGCCGACCTGCCCACTTTTCACTTCTTCCTGGTGAATGGCATTGTGATTTATCTGGCCACCAAACCATCACTTCCTCAGTATGAATAAAGGACAATGGTTCCAATGGTAAGAAAGCAACTCTGTCAAGGTTATGGACACCTGTGGACAACAGAGCTCTGCTGATGGTATTGGAGTCACATTTATACACATCAATAGTCATATTAAACCCTTCTCCTATGTCTCTATTTAAAATATCAAATGAAAGTATGAATCCTTTACCTTTGATTTCGAACCTATTATACATGAAAATCATTACAAATCGATCATATTAGTTTGAAGTGGTAAATAATGCATTTGTACTTATGTTTATCCTAATTTGTCCCTTCTCCTCATATTTGAATTATTACAAAATGATTTTATATCTATTACCAATTTATCACACGCATTGATTTCAGTAATTGCTATAATTTGATTGAATGTATAATAATTATGCCTACTTTTTCCTGCTGTACTACTGTTGTGCCACACTTGCCTCTCTCAATTGATGGTCGAGGACGACCTATCATCCATCAAGGGGGGCGCGGATGTCTACATGCCAATCAAATCCCGATATTTCTTTACCTGTATGCATACCAAATCCCTGCATTTTAGGTAATAACCAATTTTCAACGACTTACCGTGTTGTGTTGTTCCATTGCGATCATTGTGTGTTTGGAAAGAACTAACAAAGTGCAGAAACGATGGGAGGACGAACAATTTGCAGTGAGCCGCAGGTGCTGGTCGTTTTTGATGCTGCACGAGCAATTTTGGAAATATTGGGGTGGATTACATATTTCATGAGGATGCAAAAACCCCATGAAGCAGTGGCCACCGAATTCTTACAGAACTTGCAGGAAGGGTTCTCCCTGGTTAGAGGAAGACAGATAGTTGTATTCGATGAAATAATTGCAGAGGTGTCGGGCATACCAGCACAAGGAACTATATGGATGCAGAAGAAGCTCAGGCTTCAAGAAGCCATGAAGATCTTTCAGGATGACAGACAGACATTGGTTGTCAAAGAATAAGGAGTACAGCTAGCATCATTGGGAGAACCATGGACGGAATTGGCCAAGATTGTGCAGGCCTATATAATGTGCGATGGAAGAAAAGATGTGGTAAGACCTCGTCACCTTAAATTACTTGCTGTATTAAAATAGAAATGCACTGTCAATTTGCCTGCATTTTTAAATTCCCTATTGCATGATACCACCCATAGTATAAGAAAATCTCAACATGTAGATATGGTGGTCAGCCACCATTGCCTAATTCGATTAATAGTGAGTCGTAGCCTCGCCCAGCAATAGACCAGCTGGGAAGAGTTGATATTCTCCATTGACGGAGGGTTAGCTTTACCTACCCTGAAACGGAAGAGAATGGATGGCTCAATAGCTGAGCCATCAACTCACAGACAGTCCCTCCATTCAAAACGAAGTAGGGGGATGATGGAAGGACTTCCAGGCAATAGTAGCCAGCCCCTGGAATTGTACAGCTTAGAGGATGAACAACCTCCACAATTGGAGGGAGCAAGCCCTCGTACTGATGAAGAAGAGGAAATGGAAGGAGAAATTCGTTACTCAGACGAGGAAGAAGGAAGCTATCATACTTGTGAGGAGAACGAAGACAACCATAGCAGTGACAAAGAAGGAACAAAGCCTCCCGAAAATGCTACCGTAAGCCCTTTACAGGAAGACCAATTGGCCCAAATTCTGGCCAATATGAGTGACAATGTGCAGCCTCATAGCCCTTTGGACCTTAACATTGATATTAATCAGTTGTAGGAGTACTCTGCAATCAACAAAGATACAGCTAAAGAAATGCTGGATGAAACAACAAACTCTAGTGAAGCAAGGGTTGCTTCCCCTGAAAGGCATGAACAAGAAAACACCGAAGTAATATCTCAACTTGGAAGCCCTCAGGAGATTGCAAAGTCAACCGAGGGTATGATTCCCGAAAAAATTAGCCAAGGGCATATGAATGTGGAAGAAGAACCCCAAGCAGAAGATCAAGAAGAGAACTTAACTGAAGGCACAACTGATATAGACCAAAACCCTGTTGAGCAAACGGATTCAGATAAAGGAATAGCTTTTCCATTAAAAAAGAGGAGGAAAACAACTGATATTGAAAAGCTTCGCAGGGAACGAATGAAGCTTCATAAAATCATAGAACAGTTCAGGCAAACCATTAGGGTTCTGAGAATGAAACAAATGCCTAAGCGAGCCCCTAAGAGAAGAAGCATAGCTACCATGAGAATTTCGAAAAAGAGAAAGGTGACCGCTAATAGGAACCCCCAAGTTGCAGAATAAGCCATGCTTGAGCCTAATTATGGAGATATGGAGCAGAAAACGGCTGTTCCAACACAAGATGTTCCAGAAGGACCTGTTTCAAGTGAAAACATGCAATCTAGTAGTCAACATACTTTTAGTGATCCGACACTGGCCAGACTCCAAGAGGACTTGGCACAGGCCCGAATAGAAAGGCAGAGGTTGGAAGAAGACACTGTCCCAAGAAAGAGATATTAGGAGTTGCAACAACAGATGAAAATTATCCATGAAGTAGAAGCTGAAGCTCACAAAAAGTGTTGAAAAGCAGAGGAAAAGGCTGACAAGGTAATGAACCAATTAAAATTAGCCTACAATCGAATGGACACTCTCTGCTCATTGTACACTGATGTCTTAGCCTGTAGATGCCCCGCCAAAAACTATGCTTTGTTTTTACTAGAAAGATATTTACAGCTAAATATTAAGGCAATTAGGGCAGGGAAATCCATAGAGTTAAAAACCATAGATGACTTTGTATCATGCTGCAAACTTTATGGGATCAAAGTACATCGCCTTTTGTGTGAATTTTACTTGCATAATCTAATACTTGAAAATGATTATGAGTCAAACCCTAGCCCTTTTGTGGGAGATGTTCAATATCAGGCATTCATTTCCTTTGTTGTAAATCAATTAAAATGGCTTAAAGCCAATAATTCTTTCCAAAGGCAGGAAAATGAATTAGATTTGTGGGTCAGGAGTGAACCTCAGAACCCACTTCAATTTTGGGCTAGGCAGAAAAGTTTGATGACCAAGGAAGGCATTACCCAAGCCTTGGGGCTTGTCCACAAATCGATTATCTTGAATGGGACACATTATTTCTTATCCATTAGAAACCAAGCTTATATAGAAGCTAAGGTCTGGTGGAGAATATCCAATTAGAATGTGCAAAATAGGGAACCATTTAATTATAGAAACTTTGGGCTAGCTGCAGACCGCTTGATTTCCTATAGTCATCTCATTTTAAAAGAAGGACCATTTTGGTTAGGATGTAGGTTCCGAAGCCCTATTGCATGGTATCCTACTTCAAACTACAAAGGCATCTACGAACTCCCCGAAGGACAGACAGAGCAAGTTTTTGAGGAATTAGCTGCACTACATGGTTTTAGGATTTTTTATGACAAACCTTATCTGACTTATTCTTTGACTGCTCTCCATGTGAACTATAGTTTTCATGAGGACATGAAAAAGATTAAGCAGGGGGGTATGTTGGGCAGTGAAAAAGGTATGAAATTACTATGTATCTTCTCATTATTTTACTATAGACATACTCCTTTTTACCTTGGGAAGGTAATTTATTACGAGAATTATGATAAAATTGGAGAGGTTTATGTTTACTGTAAAAAGATGACTAAAGGTTGTTTTTTGTTGGTAAAATAGGAATTAGACGAAGTGAACAACTGTACCAAAGACGAAGCTAAGATCAATGTAACTGCTACTCCATCAGCGTTGAACCAAATCTAGCCATAGACAAGGAGATCTGAATGGATTGCTAAAAGGAGGCAGGGGACAGCTCGGCCTCGGTCAAAGTAAACAAGATGATAACTAAACGAAGGGGAGCGAATCCCTTAGGATCCTTCGATCCTGAGGGATCACTGTTCAAACTCATCTTATTCCTTGTCTTGTTCATCAGGGTCTAATATATAAAGCAACGTCCTTTAGTGGTGAAGGGGTTATTCATTTGGTCAAAATTTCTTATATTCAGACATTTCCTATGTAATATTATGTTTTATTGACTCTCAAATTTGAGAGAATAGTCTTTGTAATACTTTATGTTCGATTAATATCAAACAAGCGTTTCGTTTCATCTCTTAAATTTTGAAGTAGCCCAGTAGTATTTCACTGGCGCTAAGGGCTCGACTCTGGTGGAATTACCTTGCTATTTGTATTCTTAATCTTTTCTTACCGTTGTGTGAAGTTGTGTTTAATGTTTATTTGAATTACAGAGTTGATTGACTGTTGTTAGATTGAATACAGATTCATTAACGAATTGCATTGCTATTTTATCCTTTGCAAGAAGTAAATTCACTATTCAGTTATCTTGCTATTATTATAAAAGCTTTGTTGTTCTATATCTGATTCTAGTTGCCGTTCTATTAGTTTATGATTTGTTATAATTGATTGTTGCGAAGTATTGGTTGTCGACAGGATTGGAGTATTGAGATTAGTTGCTTGATTGCGTTAGAATTAGAATTGTTGTTCATGTTGCTGTTCCATTTTTGCTTATTGTTTATTTTTGATTCATAGCTTCAAATTAGAAAATAGATGAGTTACAATTGTTATGCATAGGAATTAGAAGCTGTTGTTCCTTTCCAAATTGTGTTCCTTCCAATTATTTTCATCAATAAGAAGATTGAGTTTGCTTTCATTTCTATTGCTTTAAGAACAAGACCACCAACTGTAGAGAACACTGGTTACTACTTCCAAGTTCCTAGATTGGTTATCTTGACTCAGTGTGATTTCAGTTGCATCGATTTCTAAGGGAAGGAGTTATTGTTACTGTATCCCTGATCGATGATTTGAAGATTGATGTAGTTAAGCTTTCAGATTATTTTCATTACTGTAGTTAGATTTCTTTACAAGCATCTATTTACTCTTGTATTTAAAATTCTGTACTACATCTTCATAGCATTACTCTTAGTTAATTGCAGCCTCAGATAGAGTACACTCTTGAAATAAAAAGTCGCTCCTAGATTGATAATTAATGTAGGCTAATTAGGTGTTCAAAATATACCTTTTGATGACCCAACAGTTATGATTAAGGTATGTTAGTAATTATGTGCTAATTCCTCTTTTAGATTTTGAAACCAATGTTTTACATGTGCCTAAGGGTTCAAGTTCTATTGCAAGTTATTGAGTCTCATGGGTGTTTTATGTTATTTTTATGAACAATTTAACATAAAATAAAGACAGAACAAAAATAAATAAAAGTGCAGTACATCACTATAAAACAAATCAACATAGGGATTTGATGAAGGAGTTCACCCCTCTTGGGATACATCTCCTTGGTCCAGTTTCCATGGCTTGGGCCTCTATATTATGCTAAAATTTTCAAAATGATGTGTTTAAAATGATTTTTTGCTCTTGAAACCTACACCAATGAGTTTAGAATAATAAAAAATTGTGCCTTAACCTCTTTCTGGTCTTGATTTGGTTAAAAAATGACTGAGTTATGACCTTTACCAGTTTGTTCCACAATTTCCTCCCTAAATTTAGCTAAGTGGTATTATCCGAGCTAGTTCGCACCAAAAATAGCCTTTCTGTCGTATTTATCGGACTGCCAAGTTAATTCGAATTAATTAAATAAAACCACATTAATTTTATTAAGCGAGATTAACGCTTAAATCTGTGCTTTATGGTAATTCAAATTAGCGCTTAGTCAGCCCTTCGGGGTTTGGTCTAGTGGCCAGCGGACGCATTGCTCAAGCTTTCGTGCCACTGTGCAGGTCATGAGTTCAAGTCCCGGATAACCCGAGGGATGTTGTGGCGGGCTCGGAAGTTCCTCCTAGGAGTATAGTGGTATCTAGCGGGATTCGACCCTGTGTCACGCAAGTACGATATCGGTGTCGTTGCTGATTCTCCTAGTTAGAAAATAAAAATAAAAAAATTAGCGCTTACTTAATGGTGTTTAGGGTCAATAAATGCAGATTAAGGTTTAAATCTCCGTGCTTAGGATAAGCCCCTCTACTGCGCTGTCATGCTCTCTAGGTCCAGGTCACATGTATTGGGGGTTGGCCCCCTCTTCCTCTGATGACATAAACATTAAAAATTAAATATATGTGGTGCATGATAAGGTTAAGAAACAAACGACAGGCGAATCGGTGGCATGTGTTGTTGGCGGGGCGAAGGTCTTGTGTTCGACCCCCCACCTAGTCTTTTCGACTATAACAAATATTTTTCTACACTGTGAGAAGGGCACGTGGTAGCCCCCATTTGAGCCATGTGTCCCCTCCTTGTTGGCCCATCAAAACCAAATGATAAAATTCCTACACACCATAAATTCACACCAATCCACAGCTACCACTTGGTAGTCTCCCATTAGCTGAAGGAGAATTTGACCAAGGTTGACCTGACTTGTCACCCTGCCCCATAGGCATGCTCAGCCAGCAGTACAAACTGCTGATTGGGTCTATTTTCACATTTTTTTTTATAAACTGTGCTTGATTAGAAAAACACATAACTTATTTATGAAACCATACATAGTCCATTTCACGAGAAACAAGTTGCGTCAAATTCAGAACAACGAACACTACATGGTAATTCAAGTTTCTATTCATTCTGAGAAATTTTATTTTTGAGCATAATTCTGAGCACCTAATGAGTTTATTTAGAAAGTCTTGGAATCTGGAGTCATATAACAATGCCCAATATCATTTCTGAACGATCTTCTTTTTTATTAGCTGATCGAGCCATTTAGTTCTTTGTTGCTAGAATATGGTTGCACGTTGTAAATCAAGAACACACATTTCATCCATCTCATTGAGTTGTTGTAGGCATTTTTTTGTGCTTTTGTAAGATCCAATCCAACCTCCTTAGTAGTTCTGAGAGTCTTGACTTCAAACTCGATTGGAAAGGCAGGTTCCTTACCAAAAATGAGTTAATAAGGTGAATAGTGAGTAGTGTTACACCAAGTTGTCTAATAGGCCCATAAGGCCTCAGGAAGCTTGGAAACCTAGTCTCGACAGTTTTCATATACTATATTAGTTAAAATCACCTCCAAGAATTTGCTTATGCTTTCCACCTGTCGATTTACTTGTGGGTGGTAAGAAGAGGTAAATCTATGTTTAATATGGTATTTTTGTAGTGTAGTAGAAATTTTATGAGCGGTGAACTGTGATCCCCCATCAGTTTTAAGTTCTCGAAGTAACCCATATCGAACAAACAATTTGAATAGAAAATTGATAACCTTTTCTTATGTGGCCCTTGGAAGTGCTACCGCTTCCACCCATATGGTTACATAGTCTATGCAGACTAGAATGTATGTATTCTAACTTGAAGGTAGATTAAAGTGTTCTATATAGTCCATTTCCCATATTTCAAATGGTTCTAGTATAATCTGTGGTTGAAGTAACATTTCATCAGCCTAAATGGGATGACCCATCCTTTGACAAATAACGTAGCTTTGGACATATTTATTTGTGTCTTTAAATATTGTGGGCCAAAAATATACCATATGTAATAAGTTGTGTATATTCCTTCGATTAAAAAAATATCCTCCATAGGGTTCATCATGAGAAGCCTTGAGGATGTCATAAATTTCATCCTTTGTGATACATCTGCAAATTTGAATATCAACCCCTGTGTGGAAGAGGTAACCATCCATCCATGAAAATCATGTGTTGTGTTGGATAATAAGCTTCTTTTCTCGAGATGACAAGTGCAATGGAAGTTTTCCAGCTGCTAGATAATTTGTGACATCAACATACCATGGTGTTTTGATGGTCACAACAAACAGATGTTCATCCGGGAATTGATATTTCATTGGTAGAAAATCAACCACAGATGGGATTCTTAATAATAAATCAACAACAAAGTTCTCTTTTCCCGAACAAGCCTTTATGGCAATGTCAAATTCCTGCAATAACAATAACGAGTGAGTTACTCTGCCCTTGGTAATAGGTTTGTTAGATAAATATCGAATAATAAAATGATCAATGTACATAAAAATTGGATATCCTATTATATATTGATAATTTATTTATAACATAAATGACAACCAAAAACTCTTTTCTATCACAATATAGTTTAACTTTATAGGTGTGAGGTTTTCTCTAATGTAATAAATTGTGTAGGTCTTATTATCCTCTTCTTGTCTGAGGACTGCTCCTATCATTGCATTTGATCCGTGTAATTATATATGGAATGGTATAATCCAATTTGGTCCTTGCAATAGAGGAGTTTTTGAAACCAATTTTTTTAGATCTGCAAAAGCAATATCACATTTATCAGTTGAATCAAATTCGACATGTTGAGTTAACGCATACACTAGCATTGCAATTTTTGAAAAATGTGTTATGAAACGATGATAGTAATTAACATAACCTAGGAAATTTTGTAACTCTGTTGGCATACGAGAAGTAGGGAGTTTAAGAATTACCTCGATCTTATTTGGGTCTACCTGAATGACTGTAGCAGATTTAAAGTGTCTAAGGACTACACCTTATGTCATCATCATGTATAATTTTTCATTGCTAAGGCACAACATGGTAGTTATACATTGTGCATGAAAATTTTCGAGATTTTGTAAAGGTTGATCAAAATCATTACCGTAAGCGCACTTGAGCCAGAGGAGTTCTGGGATGGGTGACCTCTGAAGTCCTGATTCTGCAGTGCAAGCCGAAGTGATGATTGACGCTATGTGATTCATTTCACTAGTTTCAATCCACTTCTTCACCCCTGTGAGCATCACCCGATGCAATGAGTGCTAAGTGGACTATTCAAAAATCATGAGAAATTAGTCAGTTACGACTACCTCTCATGGAAATGGTCATAGATGAATGACTAAATTAACGCAGTTGAATCCCAAAATGACATCCATATATAGTTCAATCCCTTCATTAATTAAATCAATGATCAAAATTTCCCTTTCAAAAGTGGTTGGTGCATTGCACAACCCAAATGGTAAGAATCTATATGCAAGTGTTCCCTATGGACATGTGAATGTAGTTTTACCTTGGTCTTTACGAGAAATCTGGATTTGATTATACCTACTAAATCATCCAGGAAAGAAAAATATTTCTTTCTGGCAAGAGTATCAAGGACTTGGTCTAAAAATGCAAGAGGGAAATGATCCTTTTGCGTGGCTTTGTTTAATTCTCTGTAATCTACACAAATTCTCCATTTTCCATTATTTTTAGGGAGTACCATCAGTGGTGAAACCCACTCACTGCCAGAAATAAGGTATATAAAATTAACATTGAGAAGTCTTGAAGCTCTTGTTTCACTATGTCCCTAAGGTGTAGATTTAATCTTCTTTGGGGTTGGTGAATTTAACAAGCATATTTATCAATATAGATATGGTGTGTACACAACTATGGATCAATGACCTTCATATATGAATATTACCAAGAAAATAATTATTTATATTTATGAAGAGCTTGGATCAGTCTTTTATGTTGAAGGCCATCAAGATTGGTGTTAATATTCAAGGTCATGCCAGATTATATTTCAATGGGGGTGCTATTATAAATTGTAGTCGTATGTATATTCTCATTGTCCAAATCCTCCAGTGCATCCCCTTGGGCTTCATTTTCAAGCACAAATTTTAACATCTGACACGTTGGGTTTCCTACAGTGGAATGTTGGTTAATAAAACCATTAATTATATCATCCTCGATTTGTCTTTTAAAGATAAGGGCTTTATCAATAGTTAGGGGAGAATGTAAATTTACTTCTTGATATTCAGGAGGGAACCATCTAAAGTTTTCAATTGGCATACTGGGTCTAGCAGGTGGATAAAGTTTGAGATTATTAATACAAGGTACCTTAGCGATGGTCATGCTTCCAGTTCAACACCTAATCTATGCATTTGTCATGGAAAGCCATGGTCTGCCCAATATCAAAGGGTGTCCCTCCAACTTATTTTTAGGATTGAGGACTAGAAAATCTACTCAGTATTCCCAAGAGTCCTTAGATACAATGATATTATATAAGGTTCCTTCTGGTTTCATTACGAATCTGTCAGCTAGTTCCATCATCGTCGGGGTTGGTTTAAATATGGTTATTCCAAGTAGTTCACAAGTTTCGAGAATGATAATATTAATATAAACTCCTAAGTCCGCTAAAGTATTTAGGAAGTTATGCCCCCGAATTTGGATAGTGACTACATGATTTCCAGGATCGTCATATTTGATAGGTATTTGTTTTCCCAAGATAAGATCCGAGAGTTTCCCAAGAGCATGGACTGTAGGAGAATCTTTTGGTTTCCTTCTAAGATTCTTAACACATATCTCTTTAATGGTTTTAGCATTTCTCTAATAGCCTGTAGGAGATGGATTTTGTTACATAAATTTTGTAGTTCCCCTATGAGATCAAAATCAAGATATACAGGTGATTTTACTATGGATAATCTCTCAGGGAAAGAGGGAGCAACGTTTGTAATCATAATAATCTCCTGTTGTCTAATATATTTATTGGAATATTTTGTTTCAGTAATAATTACAGTGGGAGGAGAGTCTTTTATCGAAGGCTGCTCCTTAGAAGGATTTTTGTTTTCTAATTTCTCTTTGATTCTTTAAATGATATTCGGGAAAAATAGTCCTCCGATATATTAGACATAATTCATTACATTCCAAAGAGGGAGGAAAATAGTTTGGGGTTTCCAAAATTTCTAAAAATGGCACAAGCCTGTTATTCGGGTTCAAATTTGGCTGTGTAGGTAGCTGACATAATGGAGGTGGATTTTTTGGAGGTAATTGAAGTGGGGGTTGTAATGGTGGTCGTGACTGAGGAAATGTTCCCATCGGTTGATTAACTGGTCTAGTGGGGCGCTGCAAACTCTGAGACCATATTGGCCCTAAGTAGGTTGATTTATCCATTGCAAAGGGTATATGGGTTTTTTGGTAAATTATGCCATGAGGGTGTGGGATACTGTATATTTGGCCAGGAAGGACTGGGAAATTTCTAGTTTCACCAAGGCGATAAAGTGTACGGTTGAGGCTACTAGGTACTATTAGAATTTTGCTGACCCTACCAAGTTAATCCAAAAAATTGTTGTTGAGAAATTTGTCCAGAGAAAAAAAAAAAAAAAAAAACACGTGGAAAGTTCATGCATCATACTTGGTGGAAAATTCTGCCATTGTCATCATTGTGCCACGAAATATGTTGGATATGATTATTCCTCATATTATTTGAATATAAATTTTAATTCGGGAAGTGAGGGACAAATATTAGTTGAGTGGTATTTGGTACATATAGTGCATATCTTGACTGTATCGAGCAAACATTCTTTACGCCATGTGCTTTTTTTGACAACAAGGATAGAAAATGGTCACTTCCTGCTCTGCTTAAGCATGCTTTTGTTTTACCTGTAAAACATCCAAAAATATCGTGAGTGTACTTAGGATATAAATTTTAAAATATTCTAAAATATTACCAATATCTGCTTGTGTAAATCCTCCTCCTACAACTCCATTACATCTTCTGAGAGGATCACAAGTTCAAAGATTAGTCCGTGTACTCCCACATGAACATTTGATGCACAATTTTACAATATCGTCATATTATTCTTTATAAATCTCACCCTGTCCCATTAAATCGATTGTTTCTATCCATTCATCTTTCATACCTCTAATTAAGGTAGTTTCAAGACATCCTTATGTAAAGTGGTAAATGGCGATCCTTACAAATTGTATTGAAATATTTCAATATATTCTTCTAAAGTCTCATCTTCTTTTGATGTCATCGTGAATATATCCTCAAAACTTTGGATCAGAAATAATCCTGGTATTTAGTAAGGAAATATTGTTTCATTTGATCCGATGAATTCATAGTACTGCCCCCAAATCCCATAAACCATCGTAATACTGCCCTTTAAAGTAGAGGGAAACAATTTTAATTTTTGGGGGTCATTTGTGTAATCATACCCTCGACATAAAACATCAAAGTCAAACAACAATGCATCAGGGTATTCAGAGGTCAACCCATGAAAATTTAGGATATTTTGAAGCGAGATAACCTTCATTGGTTCATTAGCATGTGGATCAATGATAAGATATTCTATGGCCGAGTTTTGTGTCCCTATTATTAGGTTTTCCATTTGATAAAAAATCTTCCAATAAACTTCAAGAATATCATAGTAAAAAGGTACTGGTTGGAAAAGATTAGTATAATTTTGGGGTTTTTGGCCTTGAGTGTACCTTACATACTGCTCAAGTAAGTAATTTCAGTTTCTCTTCCCGCAATGGGTGTCACAGGAGATTCCTACTTGAAAGGTTGAGGATATGATTCACTTGTCTAACCTCTTCCTTCCCTTAGGTTGCAAGATTGCCCCTCACACTTTCCAAAAGGATTGAGATATTTATTGGGTATATATTGGAGTCTCTGCTCTGATCCTAAGTTTATATCATGAATCTTAGCGTTAGATGCATCAGACGACTCTGCCACTCAAGGGGAAATAGCAGTAGAGACATTCTCGGATGTTGTTTGGGATCGGCTGATGCTTCAGACTTAACCTTTTGAATCATTTCTTCTATGAAGCTTGTTCTTCCAAGACCAATTTTACCTTGGATTTTTGTGTTTTTCAGAATAGGTTTTTGATCAATATCTACCTAATTCCTATTCCTAGGTTTCTTTCTAGTCATACACACTAAAAAACATAAACGTGTTAGCGAGGGGCAATCACCACCACAAGTTTTATTTTTTACTATGTTGTGTGCACATGTTCTTACCTTCCATATTTAATGCCCAAACCTCAGGGATAAAACCAACACTCTCTTTGAAAACCTCCCCGGTCACCTGCGTTGAGCAAATTAATCATTCCTAAAGGACAAACTAGCTTCTACACATTACATTTTCAACCCGAGGTCTCGTCTTTCTATTTCAAGGTTATCTGCACAATTTATGCAAGATAAATGTTGGTCTGACTAATCTATATTATCCTAAGAGAAAGAAAAACTTGAATGATAAAGGAATCAACCCATAACACAACTAAGAACTTCTACTTTTGACTAAACAAAATCATTCAAAGCATCAATCTCTAAATAATTTCTGCAAGAAACAACAAAGAAAAGCTATAAAACATTGGTTTGTTGCCTAAGGAACATCAATTATAAAATGAAATAAAAACACTATGGTAAAATGTTTATCCACGTAAAGGATAATCATGTGATGACCTCAAAGGAACAACAATTAAGTAACAACAGTCCCAATTGAAATAGCTAAAATAAATCCACTTTGTAACAACCACTGTAATTTCTATTTAAAAACGAAACATGGAATTCCAAAATTACTTAATCAACTCGAAATTGTAAATTGAAAAAGTTTAAACATGTAAATAACTGAAGTGAAAGAACACGATGCAAATGTAATGATACAATTGAAGAAAACGTTGCTTCCAGGATCAGGCCCAAATCACCGAAATTAGATTGTCTTGTAAAATAAATCAACACAAAAAATTAACTCTAAATAATAAAAGTTTTCATTAAACTACAAAGGATCGGTCATAATCAAGGTCTTCTCAGAGGCATGACTTATGTCAACAATATTACAATTGAAAAACCTCTCTCGATGCTCAATTCCTAGTCTTTATACCATTTCTGTAAAATTTAAGACCAGTAAATCTATAAAGAGAAATCGCAAGAATTTGAAGATTCTCAAGATGCTCATTTAAGTCACAAGAGATATTAATATTTTTGGATGACCAGGTCGAAATCCTGTCCTCAAATAATTTAATCCAAACAAGAATCAACAACATCAAGCTATCTAACCTTCTATGATCAATCCAGGGAACAACATTAGGTGTCATCTCAGTGATAGATTCCTATTCGAAATAAGGATCAAACCATGAGTAAATATCATTTTTGTAATCAATTATGTTCATAACACAATAGAACGATAGAAATACATTAAAAAATTCTAAAATACGTATTATATAGAATATCATCTTCAAAATGCAAGAAAGACTACGAAAAATAATAAGGAAATTATAACAATTATGATTCCCAACACAACACCAGTGTGCTTCCTCAATAATGGTATGAACAACTTGCGAGTACCACACCTCAACTAATTCTCTTCTTTGTACTTTATTTTCCTGCATATCCAGCGACTTCATACCTTAGGGTTTCTTTTCAATTTTTTGTTCTTTCTATTTTTATGTCATTTTTCACCTATAAAACCCTAAAACATTAACATTTCTAACTTCCGCGTGTTTCTGGCCCTATTGCGCAGGTGACAGACATCAGCCACAGCTGAGATGACAATTTTTTCTGAAATCTGCCGTTGAGCGTGCTGGAAGTGCAAGTCACACTTTTTTGCCCAAAACCTATGACCTGGAGCTTCAGGTAGCGGAAAATAGCCCAAAAACTGCGACCTGAGCGAAAAACAGGTCAAAAACTACAACTTTGACTTTTTTCCGGAATTTTTTTGAAAGTTTTTTGGGTTTTGTCTGAACCTCTGTCAAGGTTGTCTGACCTCCGTCTCCGCCCATTTAGACCTATTATTTCTCTGTTTTACTCAACTAAGTGGGAATCTAGCCCCCTAGGGCTTTAGTACCCTCCACTTTTTGTGAAAGAGCTTTAGCTGCTGTAAGTGCCTAAATTTTCAGAGTTTCAGCCATTTCTTTTACAGATCTAACACCTCATCTTCAGATCCCTTTAAGATCAACTAATTTTCCTTTCAAATCAACTCATATAGTTTTGTTTGGGTTTGTCTTAGGGTCACCTCCTTTTCCCTACTGCCTTTACCTGTTTCCCTCCTCTTTTGCAGCAACCTTGCCTCTCCCTTTTTGTTGTTTTCTGCACCTCTTTTTAGTAGATTTCTCCTTTAGATCCCTGTCCCTCCTAACCTTAGATCTATTGGCCCCTTTTTAGTGTGTTTTGACTAGATTTTTTTCCCTCTTTTTAGACTAGTTTTGAGAGACCTGCCTTCTTGGGTTAGATCGATGCATTGTTAGCTGTTAATTTTATGTTATTTCAGCATTATTTACTGTTCTCTACAGATTCATTTTCAGTTATGCAACACACTTTTTCTTTTACTCTCAAAACGTCTGGGTTTAAAAATTAAAATTAACACACGCCACACACTGACCCTAAGTGAAGAACAACCTGGTTAACATCGCCAGGGAAAGACTTTAAAATCAATTGACACTGCACCTCTCTGCCCTTGTTTTGACATTGACATCACTTGATTCTGCACCTCCCTGCCTTTGTCGGTTATTCTTCTTCCCTTTGTGCCATCATCATTGCGCCCCCAAGGCATATATCCCGGAGACTTCTTGGCCTTCACCGTCGTCGAGTTAGTCCTCCCCCGAGTCCACACTCGGACTCATATTCTGATTCTTTGGGTTCTCCCCCTACTTCTGGTTCTCCCCCTGTTACCTTCACCATGTATGGTCCAGGGCCTAACGCTAGCGGAAAACCCGGCCCTAATGCTAGGACTGTTACTAGCGGAGTCGCCACCGGAACTACCTCGACTGCTCCCTTGCTCCCCTTCAAGGCAGGCCTCAGTCTCCCCGATTTCAATCAGTTGATAAATGATCCTATTCGCCACAATGTTGGTTGGCCTACTATGCCAACCAAGCTCCCCTCCGACATTCCCAAGTTCGAAGGCCTTGCTGGAGAGGATCCCTCCAACCATATATGATCTTTCCACATGTGGTGTTCATCCCATTCCATTACTGATGATTCCATCCGTCTTAGATTTTTCCAACACACACTTACAGGTGAAGCTTCTAAGTGGTATGTTGATCAGCCCACTTCATCTCATACCACCTTTGCGACTCTTGCCCGGGATTTTTTATCTTACTTCCAGCTTCCCCTTCGTTATGACACTGGTATCGAACTTTTGACTTCTTTTCGTCAATCATCTGTGGCCCGCCTATCCGATCATGTCCAGGAATGGCGGAGAAGAAAGAGCCTATGTCAATCTCCTACCTTCGAAGACTATTTCTACATGGACTGGTTCCTTAGATCTCTCTTTCCTCAAACCGAAGAATCTGCCCTCCAAATGGCGTTAAATTATGACCTGATCTACGCTCAGACGGGTTATGTTTATACTATTCTACCTGATCTCCCCAGAACTAGTGATGCCAATGCACCGAGGGCACCTCATACCGCCGACGGTATCGTTGGAGCTATCTCTCATACATACGCCCAACCTCCCATGGGTTATGGTTTTCCTGGGGGGGAGGCAGCACCTCCCGTGCTTTTTCCCCTCCTGGTAGCACATCTCTAGGATACGGCATGCCCCCTCTTTTGGCCCAACCTCCTACTTACCACACTATTACCCAACCCCCTTATTATCTGTATCTGCAGCTTGGTACTCCAGCTCCTCCAATATCAACACCTATGCCTCCCTTTCCTTCTCAACCCCCGCAACAGCAGTCACCACCCCCTCAAGAGCAGGTGAATGCACAGCAGGGATTTGTGGCTACCCAACCACCTGACGGACAGGCAGCCACTCAACCTTCCCCTTTTGGTTCCTTCGATTACCAGATTCTCATGATGAACTCTGATCAACCTTTACCTGTCGACCTTAACCTTCAAACTCGGTCTCATCAGTACCCCAAGCCTCCCGCTCCGTCTATCCCCGAGTCACCTTCTTCAGGTTATACAGAGCCTCTTTCGACATCTAATGGTCCCTTGCATATCCCTTGCCCCAAAGTTGAGCTTCATACCAAGATTCCTAAGGGCCCATTATGTCAAAATGCTGCTTTTGGTCGAGCTACTCATTCGTATAGCATAGTAGATGATTTGGCGCAGTCTCCTGCTGCCATTTCAACACTGGAACTCCTCCAATCGTGTCCTTCTCAAAAGAATGCTCTACTATCGGCCATGGACGCTGTAGATCCTGCTGATGACCAATTGATTGTTTTCAATGCCCGTCAATCAGAACATCCTCCCCTTCCTGCTTCCGTAGCTTTCCAAATCCAAGTCAAAATTCAGAATGCTCACGTTTCTTGGTGTATTATTGATGAGGGGGCATCCACCTGTGTGATGTCTGCTTTAGTTTGGCCTGAGCTGGCCCCTTCCACAATCACCCTTCGTGCATGGGACGACCATGCCTCCCAAACCATTGGCCTATTTTGTAATTGTCCTATCACTCTTGCGGGCAAGACTGTTTATGTTGACGTTGAAGTCATCAACGCCCCTCTTGATTATAACATTATTTTGGGGCGTAGCTACACCTATGCCATGTCTGTTGTCCCATCCGCGGTCCACCGCAAGATTTTTTTCCCTCATAATGGAAAGATAGTCACCATTGACCAGTTGACATATCAGGAGCCAAAATCTCAGACCTCCCCTGAGTCAACCATCTCTTCTGTAGCCAATAAGCAAACCATCGATTCTTTGACCAATGTCTCCCCCGGCATCTACAAATACTCCTCCTTGCTTGGAACTTTCCCTGGTATTCCTCCTCCTCCTATCTTTGATCCCAGCTTAGCGAATGTTTGCATGATGCAATCGTCTCGCGCTGACCTTAAACGGCCGCTTCGGCTAGTCAGCAACCTCAACCTCAACCTCGCCTGCCGCAACTTGCTCCTAGCCCTTCACCTCAGCCAGCTAGACCTCTTCCTTCTGGCCCTTCTCCTAGAGCTGGTACCCATGAGCCCCTCTATCCTCCTGGTTCGGTTCCACCAGGTCTCAACCATCATGGAGCCGTCCCTCCAGCCACTACCCCGCCTGGTCAACCCAAACCTTATCTTTCTTTGACCCCGGTTCAACCAGTCCCCATGACTTCTCCCACTGCAACAGTGCCTTAGTCACCTCAACAGGAACCACCTCCAGTTGCAACCGCTTCGGGTAATAATGGCATAGCTCGCAGCGGGGCATCAAAGGACAAGGCTGCCCTGACAAACCCTGCCCCTCCTCGGCCTCCAAAGCATACCATCCAGTGTGCTTTGTGTGATGTTGTCGGTCACGCCACTCATACCTGTCCTGAATTGCCTCATCTCAAGCCCATGGTTAATTTCGCTTTCCCTGAGTCCACGGTCCCGGAAGCCTTTGTTTCTTCCGCGACTACGGCCAAGAACCCCAAGACTATTCACACCAACCACCCTTGTGCTTTTTGTGATCTCCATGGCCATTACACCCACCTTTTTCCCTGCCTCAAGGACTTCCACACCTCTCTAGCCGCGGTCCGCCAATTCGAGGCCAAGCGCAACGAGTCCACCTCTCCCCTATTTGCGCATTTTTCTTCGGCAGAACTACTAGACATGACGACTCCCATTGACATTCCCCCTCCTGATGTCGAGATGATGGAGCCTTCGTCCACCATCTTCTACCTATCATCATCCATGAGACCCTCGGGGAACATTCCCTCTGAATCCTCCCCTGTTGTTTCGCTTGACCTTCCTTCAGCGATCACCCTGGGCTCAACATTGGTAGATCCTTTATTTACTTACTCTTCTGTCACCCCTTGTGATGATGTGCATGTCAACCTCTCTTCTCATGATGATGAGTTAGGTAGCTTCGCTGCGTCAGGTGGTCTTTCTTCCACCAGTCACCTCATCTTCTATCATGATGACGACATTATGGAAGAAATCCCCACCCCTAACTTTATCTATTCCCCCTTACATCGAACCCATGCGTTCGCACCACATAAACCTCATGGCCATTACATTGAAACCCCATGTTTGGGTAAGGGGGCACCCATATTTGAGAGACCAGGAGAAGCAATTCTCCACAACTTTCCTAGTGTATCTAGTCATGTCGAATTTAGTACCATTATTCTTCCACATTTAGATGAACCTGTAGAGTCCCATATCACTTCGGATCAATCTAGGGATGATACCCCTTATCGTTCCTTCATCTTACATCAGCAACCCAGTCTCTTAGACATTGTTGTTGACCAACCAATGGGTTTTCTAGGAGAGCATCAGTTCATTATCTCCAAATCCTCTCTTTGGGATAGTGACACCATGTATGCCAACCCGAAAACTTAAAGTCCATTTGATTCATATATGCAGTACTAAAAGAGATTGGTAATCCTCCATTTCCTTTCTCATACTCCATAACCATAACGAAAACAAATGGTGCACCACATCATTAAAATGTGTTTAGATTCCCCTTTATACATTTTGGCATGACCACAACATGCTTGGGGGCACCTATGCCCCTCAACCATAACCCTCCTCAAAATCGAATTTCTTCACTTGCAACTTTCATACTAGGGGCACCACTTGGCCTCCATACTTGTCCATGCTCATGTTCATATTCATCGTGTGTTAACATCTTATACTCATGTTTTTATGGTCCCCCATTGGACCTTTACTGTGTGGCAGCACCATCGCATCGCCCTTGTTTAGAGCATCCGAGTTGAGTCATCATCACATTCATGGAGTCTATCCGAAGTACCTTTGTATCCCACTATAGTTCTCCATCCTTAATTGCTTGGTCCCTCTCTCGTGTCGCACATGATGACATTCAGTGCCACTATCCCCTATCCCTTTTGATATTGTGTCAGTCGCTGCCATGTCATCAATGCCCTTTATCCTCTCACAAGGGAAGTCAACCATCCGCTACTCAGTATCCCCCATTTCATCATCACCATTAGTGTCAGTCTGTCAGTCACTCTACTATTTTCTCTCGTGCCTTAATTGAGGATCCCTTATTGCCTCACCTATGGTGGACCTCCTTCTGTCGACATCAGCTCATTCACTCCAGAAGACAGGTCTAGAGGGTGGTGTACCTCGGTTCCAGCTTCTACACTTGTTCGATGCCTCGGTTCAGGCAAAGGGATTTCTCATTACCCTTTGACTTGATTTTTTCTCAACTCCAACTCCTTTCAACATGATCGAGATCCTTATACTTGATGGTCTAGTGATGCAACAGTAGCCATTGGTGATTCCAGGGTGTGTGTCCGATGTCTCAACCCTCATTACGGGGTGGCCCTGCAGGTAGCCCCCCACATGCCCGGATGACCTCTTCATTGTAGCCTTCAATGCAGCACTTCTTTGATTTGCATGTATCAGTCAGATTTTGCGAGCCCTTCCCCATTTATAGGGGGCATTTAGGTTGTATTTGTATCTCATGTACTAAGATATTATTGTATAAGTCCTGGTTGTTATCCCAGGCACAGCATGTATGTGGGATTCCTCATTATATCTTTTATCAGGCTCATGCTTATGCCAGCATGTACTTTATAGTTCGGTCCCTTGTTTACTGGACACACTGTTCTTTTGTACTTTGTCTCAGCGGGCATAGGTATGCCTCCCCCGTCGCCTCTAGCACAGGTACCCTCTCATAAAACGAGACTTGTTGCACATGTAAGTCTCATCTCCTCAGGGTCTAGTTCTTTAGCACTTTAGACTACCTTACATTTCTCTCTCTAACTTCCCTTTTGATGTATGGTGATTGAGTTCTTACAACGTACTTCGGTCATACGATTTGCTCCTAATGCTCGTATGCTGGGGGGCAATCTATTACACAATTTTTTGGTCATCTAACCTATTATCATTAGATGGACCCAAGTACACCATGTAAGACCAATTTTACCCTTAGTAAAATTGTTTTCACTATGTAAAATAACTTAATAAAACACATTTATTAGGTTGTTTATGGTCTAAACAGAAAACTCCAAAAGGAAATATTAAACAAATCTATATTTGTTTGATTTTCCTCATGGAATAATTAATTAAACAATAATTTAATTATTATTCTTGGTTATATTTAACTAAAACAAGGAAATTATTTAGATAAATCCTTATTTATCTTATTATTTTCTAGGAATAATTATTTAAATCTTATTTAAATAATATTCCTTGGTAAATATGACTAAATCATTTATAAATAATTAAATAAACCATTATTTATTTAATTACCATTCAACCACTTCCTTAAAATAATAAATAAATCATTTATTTATTTATTATTTACAAATAAAGGGATTTTACCCAAGTTAAATACCTTTTCCCTCCAACAAATATAATAAAATATTCCTAAAAGGTGGTTCTAGAATTTGGTTAATAATATTTTATTCATGCACCAAATCCTATACTACCCTAATATTTTGTTATAAATAGAAGGGTTTTCCCATTCATTGGTCACCTTTTGTTGCCTATTAGATCACTCTGTATCTATTCTCTTGGTCTGAATTTGAGCCACTATCATTGTCAAATTTTCCATTATTTCATTTGGTGAGCTCCCTTTGAGTTCTATGTTTGTCTAGGTTTTCTACAAGAGAGAGAAATGCTAGATCTGAAATGCTGAGGAATTTCAAGAACCCATCCCATTGAGGAGAATTGGAAACACCTTTCTTTTTTTCATCTCAAGTGCCCTTAATATAATTTTTTTTTTCAAAAATATCGTTCTTGTCTTGTCTATTGGATGCATGGAGCAAAACCTTATTTTCACTGCTTAATGTCTTTTTATGCATAGATCTAGATTTGTGCAGCTTTGTTTGGATCAACTAACTGCAGATTTGAAGATATTGGCAACCATAATTGATGTTAGGGCTATTTTTTATGCGTAGCTAAAGTGGTATTTTTTGACAAAAATATTCATACTAACAATTGGCGACTCCACACGGGTTTTCAATTACGACTGCTGTCGTTTTTTATTTTCCTGCATATCCAGCTGCTTCAGACCTTAGGGTTTCTTTTCAGTTTTTTGTTCTTTCTATTTTTATGTCATTTTTCACCTGTAAAACCCTAAAACATTAACATTTCTAACTTCCACGTGTTTCTGGCCCTATTGCACAGGTGAATGACATCAGCCACAGTTGAGACGACAATTTTTTCTGAAATCTGCCGCCGAGTGTGCTGGAAGTGCAGGTTGCACTTTTTGGCCCAAAACCTGCAACCTGGAGCTTCAAGTAGCGGAAAACAACCCAAAAACTACGACTTGAGCAAAAAACAGGTCAAAAACTGCGACCTGGACTTTTTTTCAGAATTTTTCTGAAATTTTTCTGGGTTTTGTCTGAACCTCTGTCATGGTTGTCTGACCTCCGTCTTCGCCCATTTAGACCTATTCTTGCTCTGTTTTACTCAAATAAGTGGGAATATAGCCCCTTAGGGCTTTAGTACCCTCCACTTTTTGTGGAAGAGTTTTAGCTGTTGTAAGTGTCTAAATTTTCAGAGTTCCAGCCATTTCTTTTACAGATCTAACACCTCATCTTCAGATCCCTTTAAGATCAACTACTTTTCCTTTCAAATCACCTCATATATTTTTATTTGGGTTTGTCTTTAGGGTCACCTCCTTTTCCCTACTGCCTTTACCTGTTTCCCTCCTCTTTTGCAACAACCTTGCCTCTGCCTTTTGGCTATTTTCTGCACCTTTTTTCAGCAGATTTCTCCTTTAGATCCCTGTCCCTCCCGACATTAGATCTATTGGCCCCTTTTTAGTGTGTTTTGACTAGATTTTTTCCCTCTTTTTAGATTAGTTTTGAGAGACCCGCCTTCTTGGGTTAGATCGATGCATTGTTAGCTGTTAATTTTATGTTATTTCAGCATTATTTACTGTTCTCTGCAAATTCATTTTCAATTACGTAACACACTTTTTCTTTTACTCTCAAAATGTCTGGGTTTAAAAATTAAAATTAACACACGCCACACACTGACCCTAAGTGAAGAAGAGCCTGGTTAGCACTACCAGGTAAAGACTTTAAAATCAATTAACACTGCACCTCTCTGTCCTTGTTTCGACATTAACATCACTTGATTCTTCACCTCCCTACCTTTGTCGGTTATTCTTCTTCCCTTTGTGTCGTCATTGTTGCGCCCCCAAGGCATATATCCCAGAGAATTCTTGGCCTTCACCCTCAGTTTCCGGTTGGTCGACTTCCTCCTTCCCACCGTCGTCGAGTTAGTCCTCCCCCGAGTCCGCACTCCGACTCATCTTCTGATTCTTTGGGTTCTCAACCTACTTCTAGTTCTCCCCCTGTTACCTTCACCATGTCTGGTCCAGGGCCTAATGCTACCAGAAACCCCGGCCCTAATGTTGTGACTGTTACTAGCGGAACTGCCACGGGAACTACCTCAACTGCTCCCTTGCTCCCCTTCATGGCAGGCCTCAATCTCCCCGATTTCAATCAGTTGATCAATCATCCTATCCGCTACGATGTTGGTTGGCCTGCTATGCCAACCAAGCTCCCCTCCGACATTCCCAAGTTCGAAGGCCTTTCCAAAGAGGATCCCTCCAACCATATTCGATCTTTCCACATGTGGTGTTCATCGCAGTCCATTACTGATGATTCCATCCATCTTAGATTGTTCCAACGCACGCTTACAGGCAAAGCTTCTAAGTGGTATGTTGATCAGCCCACTTCCTCTCATACCACCTTTGTGACTCTTGCCCGGGCCTTTTTATCTTACTTCCAGCTTCCCCTTTGTTATAACACTGGTATCGAACTTTTGACTTCTTTCCGTCAATCATCTGCGACCCGCCTATCCGATCATATCCGGGAAGGGCGGAGAAGAAAGAGCCTATGTCAATTTCCTACCTTCGAAGACCGTGTCTACATGGACTAGTTCCTTAGATCTCTCTTGCCCCCTATCGGGAAAGATGTTGCATCACATTTTCATCAAACCGAAGAAGCTTCCCTCCAAATGGCGTTAAAATATGACCTGATCTACACTCAGACGGGTTATGTTTATACTGTTCTACCTGATCTCCCCAGACCTGGTGATGCCAATGCACCCGGGGCATCTCATGCCACCAACGGTATCATTGGAGCTATCTCTCATACATACGCCCAACCTCCCATGGGTTATGGTTTTCCTGGGTGGGAGGCAGCACCTCCCGCACTTTTTCCCCTCCCGGTAGCACGTCTCTAGGATACGGCATGCCCCCTCTTTTGGCCCAACCTCCTACTTACCACACTATTACCCAACCCCCTTATTATCCGTATCTGCAGCTTGGTGCTCCATCTCCTCCAACATCAGCACCTCCGACTCCCTTGCCTTCTCAACCCCCGCAACAACAGTCACTGCCCCCTCAAGAGCAGGTGGATGCACAGCAGGGATTTGTGGCTACCCAACCACCTGACGAACAGGCATCCACTCAACCTTCCCCTTCTGGTTCCATCGATTACCAGATTCTCATGATGAACTCTGATCAACCTTTACCTGTCAACCTTAACCTTCAGACTCGGTCTCGTTAGTACCCCAAGCCTCCCGCTCTGTCTATCCCCAAGTCACCTTCTTCAGGTTCTACAGAGCCTCTTTCGACATCTAATGGTCCTTTGCATATCCCTCGGCCCAAATTTGAGGTTCATACCAAGATTCCTAAGGGCCCATTATGCTGAAATGTTGCTTCTGCACGAGCTACTCATTCTTATAGCATAGTAGATGATTGGGTGCAGTCTCCTACCGCCATTTCAACGCTGGAACTCCTCCAATCATGTCCTTCTCAAAAGAAGGCTCTACTATCCACCATGGGCGTTGTAGATCCTGCTGATGACCAATTGATTGTTTTCGATGCCCGTCAATTAGAACATCCTCCCATTCCTACTTTCGTAGCTTTCCAAATCCTAGTCAAAATTCGGAACGCTCACGTTTATCGATGTATTATTGATGAGGGGGCATCCACCTATGTGATGTCTACTTCGGTTTGGAAAAAACTCGGATCTCCTGAGCTGGCCCCTTCCACAATCACCCTTCGTGCATGGGACGACCATGCCTCCCAACCCATTGGCCTATTTTGTAATTGTCCTATCACTCTTGCGGGCAAGACTGTTTGTGTTGACGTTGAAGTCATCGACACCTCTCTTGATTATAACATTATTTTGGGGCGTAGCTACACCTATGCCGTGTCTGTGGTCCCATCCACGGTCCACTGCAAGATGTTTTTCTCTCATAATGGAAAGATAGTCACCATTGACCAGTTGACATATCAAGAGCCAAAATCTCAGACCTCCCTTGAGTCGACCATCTCTTCTGTAGCCAATAAGACAACCGTCGATTCTTTGACCAATGTCTCCCCCGGCGTCTACAAAGTCTCCTCCTTGCTTGGAACTTTCCCTGGTATTCCTCCTCCTCCTGTCTCTGATCCCAACTTAGCGAATGTTTTCATGATGCAATCGTCTCGCGCTGACATTAAACGGCCCGCTTCGGCTAGTCAGTAACCTCAACCTCAACCTCGCCCGCCGCAACTTGCTCCTAGCCCTTCGCCTCAGCTAGCCAGACCTCTTCCTTCTGGCCCTTCTCCTACAGCTGGTACCCATGAGCCCCTCTATCCTCCTAGGTCGGTTCCACCAGGTCTCAAACATCTTGGAGTCGTCGCTCCAGCCACTACCCACCTGGTCAACCCAAACCTTATCTTTCTTTGACCCCGGTTCAACCGGTCCCCATGAATTCTCCCACTGCAACAGTGCCTCAGTCACCTCAACAGGAACCACCTCCTGTTGCAACCGCTTCGAGTAAGAATGGCACAACTCGCAGGGGGGCATCAAAGGACAAGGCTGCCCCGACAAACCCTGCCCCTCCTCGGCCTCCAAAGCATAACATCCAGTGTGCTTTTTGTGATGTTGTTGTTCATGCCACCCATACCTGTCCTGAATTGCCTCATCTCAAGCCCATGGTTAATGCCGTGTTCCCTGAGTCCACGATCCCGGAAGCCTTTTTTCCTTCTGCAACCGCGGCCAAGAACCCCAAGACTATTCACACCAACCACCCCTGTGCTTTGTGTGATCTCCATGGCCATTACACCCACCTTTGTCCTCGCCTCAAGGACTTCCACACCTCTCTAGCCGTGGTCTGCTAATTCGAGGCCAAGCGCAACGAGTCCACCTCTCCCCTATTTGCACATTTTGCTTCGGCAGAACTACTAAACATGACGACTCCCATTGACATTCCCCCTTCTGATGTTGAGATGACGGAGCCTTCATCCACCATCTTCTACATATCATCATCCATGAGACCCTCGGGGAGCATTCCCTCTGAATCCTCCCTTGTTTTTTCACTTGCCCTTCCCTCAACGATCACCCTGGGCTCAATATCGGTAGATCCTTTATCTGCTTACTCTTCTGTCACCCCTTGTGATGATGCGCATGTGAACCTCTCTTCTCATGATGATGAGTCAGGTAGCTTTGCCGCGTCAGGTGGTCTTTCTTCCACCAGTCACCCCATATTCTATCATGATGACGACATTATGGAAGAAATCCCCACCCCTGACTTTATCTATTCCCCCTTACATCGAACCCATGCGTTCGCACCACATACACCTCATGGCCATTACATTGAAACCCCATGTTTGGGTAAGGGGGCACCCATATTTGAGAGACTAGGAGAAGTTATGGAAGAAATCCCCACCCCTGACTTTATCTATTCCCCCTTACATCGAACCCATGCGTTCGCACCACATACACCTCATGGCCATTACATTGAAACCCCATGTTTGGGTAAGGGGGCACCCATATAAGAGACCAGGAGAAGCAATTCTCCACAACTCTCCTAGTGTATCTAGTCATGTCGACTTTAGTACCATTATTCTTCCACATTTAGACGAACCTGTAGAGTCCCATATCACTTCAGATTACTCTGGGAATGATACCCCTTATCGTTCCTTCATCTTACATCAGCAACCCAGTCTCTTAGACATTGTTTTTGACCAACCTATGGGTTTTGTAGGAGAGCATCAGTTCATTATCTCCAAATCCTCTCTTTGGGATAGTGACACTAGGTATGCCAACCCGAAAACTTAAAGTACATTTGATTCATATATGCAGTACTAAACGAGATTGGTAATCCTCCATTTCCTTTCTCATACTGCATAACCATAATGAAAACAAATGGCGCACCACATCATTAAAATGTGTTTAGATTCCCCTTTATACATTTTTGCATGACCACAACATGCTTAGGGGCACCTATGCCCCTCAACCATAACCCTGCTCAAAATAAAATTTCTTCACTTACAACACTCATACTACGGGCACCACTTGGCCTCCATACTTTTCCATGCTCGTGTTGATATTCGTCGTGAGTTACCATCTTATACCATGTTTTTATGGTCCCCCATTGGACCTTTACTGTGTGGCAGCACCATTGCATCGCCCTTGTTTAGAGCATCTGAGTTGAGTCACCATCACATTCATGGAGTCTATCCCAAGTCCCGCTATAGTTCTCCATCCTTCATTGCTTGGTCCCTCTCTCATGTCGTACATGATGGCATTCAGTCCCACTGTCCCCTATCCCTTCTGATATTTTTTCAGTCGCTGCCAAGTCATCTATGCCCTTTATGCTCTCACAAGGGAAGTCATCCATCCGCTACTCAGTATCCCCCATTTCATCATCACCATTAGTGTCCGTCTGTCAGTCGCTCTACTATTTTCTCTCGTGCCTTAGTTGAGGATCCCTTATTGCCTCACCTATGGCGGACCTCCTTTTGTCGACATCAGCTCATTCACTCCAGAAGACAGGTCTAGAGGGCGGTGTACCTTGGTTCTAGCTTCTACACTTGTTCGGTGCCTCGGTTCAAGCAAAGGGATTTCTCATTACCCTTTGACTTGATTGTTTCTCAACTCCATCTCCTTTCAGAATGATCGAGATCTGTATACTTGTCTACCCAGTGATGCAGCAACAGCTATTGGTGATTCTCGGGTGTGTGTCCGATGTCTCAACCCTCATGAGGGGGTGGCCCTGCAGGTAGCCCCCCACATGCCCGGATGACCTCTTCATTGTAGCCTTCGATGCAGCACTTCTTTGATTTCCATGTATTAGTCATATTTTGCGAGCCCTTCCTCATTTATAGGGGGAATTTGGGTTGTATTTTTATCTCATGTACTCAGATATTATTGTATAATTCCTGGTTGTTATCCCAGGCACATCATGTGTGTGGGATTCCTCATTATATCTTTTATCTGGCTCATGTTTATGCCAACATGTACTTTATAGTTCAATCCCTTGTTTACTGGACACATTATTCTTTTGTACTTTGTCTCGGCGGGCATAGGTATGCCTCCCCCGTCGCCTCTAGCACAGGTACCCTCTCATAAAACGAGACTTGTTGCACCTGTAAGTCTCATCTCCTCAAGGTCTAGTTCTTTAGCACTTTAGACTACCTTACATTTCTCTCTCTGACTTCCCTTTTGATGTCTGGTGATTGAGTTCTTACAACGTACTTCGGTCATACGATTTTCTCCTAACACTCATACGCTGAGGGGTAATCTGTTACACCATTTTTTGGTCCTCTAACCTATTATCATTAGATGGACCCAAGTAAACCATGTAAGACCAATTTTACCCTAAGTAAAATTGCTTTCACTATGTAAAATAACTTAATAAAACACATTTATTATGTTGTTTATGGTCTAAACAAAAAACCCCAAAAGGAAATATTAAAAAAATCTATATTTGTTTTATTTTTCTCATGGAATAATTAATTAAACAATAATTTAATTATTATTCCTGGTTATATTTAACCCAAAACAAGGAAATTAATTAGATAAATCCTTATTTATCTTATTATTTTCTAAGAATAATTATTTAAATCTTATTTAAATAATATTCCTTGTTAAATATGACTAAATCATTTATAAATAATTAAATAAATTATTATTTATTTAATTATCATTCAACCACTTCCTTAAAATAATAAATAAATCATTTATTTATTTATTATTTACAAATAAATGGATTTGACCCAAGTTAAATACCTTTTCCCTCCAACAAATATAATAAAATATTCCTAAAAGGTGGTTCTAGAATTTGGTTAATAATATTTTATTCATGCACCAAATCCTAGACTACTCTAATATTTTGTTATAAATAGAAGGGTTTTCCCATTCATTGGTCACCTTTTGTTGCCTATTCTATCACTCTGGATCTATGCTCTTGGTCTGAATTTGAGCCACTATCATTGTCAAATTTTCCATTATTTCATTTTGTGAGCTCCCTTTGAGTTCTATGTTTGTCTGGGTTTTCTACAAGAGAGAGAAATGCTAGATCTGAAGCACTGAGGACTTTCAAGAACCCATCCCATTGAGGAGAATTGGAAACACCTTTCTTGTTTTCCTCTTAGGTGCCCTTAATATAAAAAATTCTTTCAAAAATATCGTTCTTGTCTTGTCTATTGGATGCATGGAGCAAAACCTTATTTTCACTGCTTAATGTATTTTTATGCATAGATCTGGATTTGTGCAGCTTTGTTTGGATCAACTAACTGTAGATTTGAAGATATTGGCAGCCATAATTGATGTTAGGGTATTTGTTATGAATAGCTAAAGTGTTCTTTTTCGACAAAAAGATTCATACTAACAATTTGCGACTCCAGACGGGTTTTCAATTACGACAGTTGTCGTTTTTTATTTTCCTGCATATCCAGCTGCTTCAGACCTTAGGGTTTCTTTTCAGTTTTTTTTTATTTCTATTTTTATTGCATTTTTCACCTTTAAAACCCTAAAAAAATAACATTTCTAACTTCTGCATGTTTCTGGCCCTATTGCGTAGGTGACAGACATCAGCCACAGCTGAGACGGCAATTTTTTTTGAAATCTGCCGCCGAGCATGCTGGAAGTGCAGGTCACACTTTTTGGCCCAAAACATGCGACCTGGAGCTTCAGGTAGCGGAAAATAGCCCAAAAATTGTGACCTAAGCGAAAAACAGGTCAAAAACTACGACCTGGACTTTTTCCGGAATTTTTCTGAAAGTTTTCTGGGTTTTGTCTGAACCTCTATCAGGGTTGTCTGACCTCCGTCTCCGCCCATTTAGACCTATTCTTGCTCTGTTTTACTCAAATAAGTGGGAATCTAGCCCCCTAGGGCTTTAGTACCCTCCACTTTTTGTGGAAGAGTTTTAGCTGTTGTAAGTGTCTAAATTTTCAGAGTTTCAACCATTTCTTTTACAGATCTAACACCTCATCTTTAGATCCCTTTAAGATCAACTACTTTTCCTTTCAAATCACCTCATATATTTTTGTTTGGGTTTGTATTTAGGGTCACCTCCTTTTCCCTACTGCCTTTACCTGTTTCCTTCCTCTTTTGCAACAACCTTGCCTCTGCCTTTTTGCTGTTTTCTGCACCTCTTTTCAGCAGATTTCTCCTTTAGATCCCTGTCCCTCCCGACCTTAGATCTATTGGCCCCTTTTTAGTGTGTTTTGACTATATTTTTTCCCTCTTTTTAGACTAGTTTTGAGAGACCTGCCTTCTTGGGCTAGATCGATGCATTGTTAGCTGTTAATTTTCTGTTATTTCAGCATTATTTACTATTCTCTGCACATTCATTTTCAGTTACGCAACACAATTTTTCTTTTACTCTCAAAATGTCTGGGTTTAAAAATTAAAATTAACACACGCCACACATTGATCCTAAGTGAATAAGAGCCTGGTTAACACTGCCAGGCAAAGACTTTAAAATCAATTGACACTGGACCTCTCTGCCCTAGTTTCGACATTGACATCACTTTATTCTGCACCTCCCTACCTTTTTCGGTTATTCTTCTTCCCTTTGTGCTGTCATCATTGCGCCCCCAAGGCATATATCCTGGAGACTTCTTGGCCTTCACCCACAGTTTTCGGTTGGTCGACTTCCTCCTTCCCACCGTCGTCGAGTTAGTCCTCCCCCGATTCCACACTCTGACTCATCTTTTGATTCTTTGGGTTCTCCCCCTACTTCTGATTCTCCCCCTGTTACCTTCACCATGTCTAGTCTAGGGCCTAATGCTAGCAGTAACCCCGGCCCTAATTCTGGGACTGTTACTAGTGGAACCGCCACGGGAACTACCTCGACTGCTCCCTTGCTCCCCTTCATGGCAGGCCTTAGTCTCCCCGATTTCAATCAATTGATCAATGATCCTATCCGCCACGATGTTGGTTGGTCTGCTATGCCAACTAAGCTCCCCTTTGACATTCCCAAGTTCGAAGCCCTTGCTGGAGAGGATCCCTCCAACCATATCCGATCTTTCCACATGTGGTGTTCATCCCATTCCATTACTGATGATTCCATCCATATTAGATTTTTCCAATGCATGCTTACAGGCGAAGCTTCTAAGTGGTATGTTGATCAGCCCACTTCCTCTCATACCACCTTTGCGACTCTTGCCCGGGCTTTTTTATCTTACTTCCAACTTCCCCTTCGTTATGACACTGGTATCGAACTTTTGACTTCTTTTCGTCAATCATCTGCGACCTGCCTATCCGATCATGTCCGGGAATGGCGGAGAAGAAAGAGCCTATGTCATTCTCCTACCTTCGAAGACCGTGTATACATGGAATGGTTCCTTAGATCTCTCTTTCCCCCTATCGGGAAAGATGTCACATCGCATTTTCCTCAAACCGAAGAAGCTGCCCTCCAAATGGCGTTAAAATATGACCTGATCTACGCTCAGACAGGTTATGTTTATACTGTTCTACCTAATCTCCCCAGACCTGGTGATGCTAATAAACCGGGGGCACCTCATGCCGCCGACGGTATCATTAGAGCTATATCTCATACATACGCCCAACCTCCCATGGGTTATGGTTTTCCTAGGGGGGAGGCAGCACCTCCCACACTTTTTCCCCTCCCGGTAGCACATCTCTAGGATACGACATGCCCCCTCTTTTGGCCCAACCTCCTATTTACCAAACTATTACCCAACCCCCTTATTATTCGTATCTGCAGCTTGGTGCTCCAGCTCCTCCAACATCAGCACCTCCACCTCCCTTGCCTTCTCAACCCCTGCAACAGCAGTCACCGCCCCCTAAGGAGAAGGTGGATGCACAACAGGGATTTGTGGCTACCTAACCACCTGACGGACAGGCAGCCACTCAACCTTCCCCTTCTGGTTCCTTCGATCACCAAATTCTCATGATGAACTCTAATCAACCTTTACCTGTCGACCGTAACCTTCAAACTCGGTCTCGTTAGTACCCCAAGCCTCCCGCTCCGTCTGTCCCCGAGTCACCTTCTTCAGGTTCTACAAAGCCTCTTTCGACATCTAATGGTTCCTTGCATATCCCTCAGGCCAAATTTGAGGTTCATACCAAGATTCCTAAGGGCCCATTATGACGAAATGCTGCTTCTGGTCGAGCTACTCATTCGTATAGCATAGTAGATGATTTGGCGCAATCTCCTGCCACCATTTCAACACTGGAACTCCTCCAGTCGTGTCCTTCTCAAAATAAGGCTCTACTATCCACCATGGGCGCTGTAGATCCTTCTGATGACCAATTTATTTTTTTCGATGCCCGTCAATCAGAACATCCTCCCCTTCCTGCTTCCATAGCTTTCTGAATCCTACTCAAAATTCGGAATGCTCACGTTTCTCGGTGTATTATTGATGAGGGGAAATCCACCTGTGTGATGTCTACTTAGGTTTGGAAACAACTCGGATCTCCTGACCTGGCCCATTCCACAATCACCCTTCATGCATGGGACGGCCATGCCTCCCAGCCCATTGGCCTATTCCGTAATTGTCCTATCACTCTTGCGGGCAAGACTGTTTGTGTTGATGTTGAAGTCATCGACACCCCTCTTGATTATAACATTATTTTGGGGCGTAGCTACACCTATGCCATGTCTGCTGTACCATCCGCAGTCCACTGCAAGATGTTTTTTCCTCATAATGGAAAGATAGTCACCATTGACCAGTTGACATATCAGGAGCCAAAATCTCAGACCTCCCCTGAGTCGACCATCTCTTCTATAGCCAATAAGCAAACCATCGATTCTTTGACCAATGTCTTCCCCAGCGTCTACAAAGACTCCTCCTTGCTTGGAACTTTCCCTGGTATTCCTCCTCCTCCTGTCTCTGATCCCAGCTTAGCGAATGTTTGCATGATGCAATCGTCTCGCGCTGACCTTAAACGGCCCGCTTCGGCTAGTCAGCAACCTCAACCTCAACCTCTCCCACTGCAACCTGCTCCTAGCCCTTCGCCTCAGCCAGCCAAACCTCTTCCTTCTGTCCCTTCTCCTACAGCTGGTACCCATGAGCCCCTCTATCATCCTGGGTCGGTTCCACCAGGTCTCAACCATCTTGGAGCCATCCCTCCAGCCACTACCCCACCTGGTCAACCCAAACCTTATCCTTCTTTGACCCTGGTTCAACCGGTCCCCATGACTTCTCCCACTGCAACAGTGCCTCAGTCACCTCAATAGGAACCACCTCCTGTTGCGACCGCTTTGGGTAAGAATGGCACAGCTCGCAAGTGGGCATCAAAGGACAAGGCTGCCCTAACAAACCCTGGCCCTCCTCAGCCTCCAAAGCATACCATCCAGTGTGCTTTGTGTGATGTTGTCGGTCACGCCACCCATACCTGTCCTGAATTGCCTCATCTCAAGCCCATGGTTAATGTCACGTTCCCTGAGTCCTTAGTCCCGGAAGCCTTTGTTCCTTCCGCGACCGTAGCCAAGAACCCCAAGATTATTCACACCAACCACCCCTGTGCTTTATGTGATCTCCATGGCCATTACACCCACCTTTTTCCCCGCCTTAAGGACTTCCACACCTCTCTAGCCGCGGTCCGCCAATTCGAGGCCAAGCACCTCTCCCCTATTTGCAGATTTTGCTTCGGCAGAACTACTAGACATGACGACTCCCATTGACATTCCCCCTCCTGATGTCAAGATGACGGAGCCTTCGTCCACCATCTTCTACCTATCATCATCCATGAGACCCTCGGGGAACATTCCCTCTAAATCCTCCACTGTTGTTTCGCTTGACCTTCCTTCATTGATCACCCTGGGCTCAACATCGGTAGATCCTTTATCTGCTTACTCTTCTGTCATCCCTTGTGATGATGCGCATGTGAACCTCTCTTCTCATGATGATGAGTCAGGTAGCTTCGCTGGGTCAGGTGGTATTTCTTCCACTGGTCACCTCATCTTCTATCACGATGATGACATTATGGAAGAAATCCCCACCCCTAACTTTATCTATTCCCCCTTACATCGAACCCATGCGTTCGCACCACATACACCTCGTGGCCATTACATTGAAACCCCATGTTTGGGTAAGGGGGCACCCATATTTGAGAGACCAGGAGAAGCAATTCTCCACAACTCTCCTAGTGTATCTAGTCATGTCGACTTTAGTACCATTATTCTTCCACATTTAGACTAACCTCTAGAGTCCCATATCACTTCAGATCACTCTAGGGATGATACCCCTTATCGTTCCTTCATCTTACATCAGCAACCCAGTCTCTTAGACATTGTTTTTGACCAACCTATGGGTTTTCTAGGAGAGCATCAGTTCATTATCTCCAAATCCTCTCTTTGGGATAGTGACACCAGGTATGCCAACCCAAAAACTTAAAGTCCATTTGATTCATATATGCAGTACTAAAAGAGATTGGTAATCCTCCATTTCCTTTCTCATACTGCATAACCATAACGGAAAACAAATGGCGCACCACATCATTAAAATGTGTTTATATTCCCCTTTTTCTAAATACATTTTGGCATGACCACACCATGCTTGGGGGCACCTATGCCCCTTAACCATAACCCTCTTCAAAATCGAATTTCTTCACTTGCAACACTCATACTAGGGGCACCATTTGGCCTCCATCCTTATCCATGCTCGTGTTGATGTTCGTTGTGAGTTACCATCTTATACTCATGTTTTCATGGTCCCCCATTGGACCTTTCCTGTGTGGCAACACCAATGAGTCGCCCTTGTTTAGAGCATCCGAGTTGAGTCATCATCACATTCATGGAGTCTATCCCGTGTCCCTTTGTACCCCACTATAGTACTCCATCCCTCATTGCTTGGTTTCTCTCTTGTGTCGCACATTATGGCATTCTGGCCCTAATTGTCCCCATCCCTTCACATTAAAATGGGCCGCCAAGCTTCATCCATGCCCTTTATACTCTAACAAGGGAAGTCGTACATCCACTACTCAGTATCCCCCATTTCATCATCATCATTAGTGTCAGTCTGTCAGTCGCTTTACTATTTTCTCTCGTGCCTTAGTTGAGGATCCCTTATTGCCTCACCTATGGCGGACCTCCTTCTGTCAACATCAACTCATTCACTCCAGAAGACAGGTCTAGAGGGCGGCGTACCTTGGTTCCAACTTCTACACTTGTTCGGTACCTCGGATCAGGAAAAGGGATTTCTCATTACCCTTTGACTTGATTGTTTCTCAACTCCAGCTCCTTTCAACATGATCAAGATCCGTATACTTGATGGTCCAGTGATGCAACAACAACTATTGGTGATTCCCAGGTGTGTGTGAGATTTCTCAACCCTATGAGGGGGTGGCCCTGCAGGTAGCCCCCCACATACCCGGATGACCTCTTCATTGCAGCCTTCGATGCAGCTCCATATATTTGATGATGTTGGGCTTAGCCACTTGCAGCACCTCTTTTATTTGCATATATCAGTCAGATTTTGCGAGCCCTTCCCCATTTATAGGGGGAATTTGGGTTGTATTTGTATCTCATGTACTCAGATATTATTGTATAAGTCCTGGCTGTTATCCCAGGAACATCATGTATATGGGATTCCTCATTATATCTTTTATCTGGCTCATGTTTATGCCAACATGTACTTTATAGTTCGGTCCCTTGTTTACTGGATGCACTATTCTTTTGTACTTTGTCTCGGTGGGCATAGGTATGCCTCTCCTGCCGCCTCTAGCACAGGTACTCTCTCATAAAACGAGACTTGTTGCACTTGTAAGTCTCATCTCCTCAGGGTCTAGTTCTTTAGCACTTTAGACTACCTTACATTTCTCTCTCTGACTTCCATTTTGATGTCTGGTTATTGAATTCTTACAACGTACTTCAGTCATACGATTTGCTCCTAACACTCGTACACTGGGGTGCAATCTGTTACACCATTTTTTGGTCATCTAACCTATTATCATTAGATGGACCAAAGTACACCATGTAAGACCAATTTTACCCTAAGTAAAATTGCTTTCACTATGTAAAATAACTTAATAAAACACATTTATTAGGTTGTTTATGGTCTAAATAGAAAACCCAAAAGGAAATATTAAACAAATCTATATTTGTTTGATTTTCCTCATGGAATAATTAATTAAACAATAATTTGATTATTATTCCTGGTTATATTTAACCCAAAACAAGGAAATTAATTAGACAAATCTTTATTTATCTTATTATTTTCTAGGAATAATTATTTAAATCTTATTTAAATAATATTCCTTATTAAATATGACTAAATCATTTATAAATAATTAAATAAACCATTACTTATTTAATTACCATTCAACCACTTCCTTAAAATAATAAATAAATCATTTATTTATTTATTATTTACAAATAAATGGATTTGACCCAAGTTAAATACATTTTCCCTCCAACAAATATAATAAAATATTCCTAAAAGGTGGTTCTAGAATTTGGTTAATAATATTTTATTCATGCACCAAATCCTAGACTACCCTAATATTTTGTTATAAATAGAAGGGTTTTCCCATTCATTGGTCACCTTTTGTTGCCTATTAGATCACTCTGGATCTATGCTCTTGGTTTGACTTTGAGCCACTATCATTGTCAAACTTTCCATTATTTCATTTTGTGAGCTCCCTTTGTGTTCTATGTTTGTCTGGGTTTTCTACAAGAGAGAGAAATGCTAGATTTGAAGCGCTGAGGACTTTCAAGAACCCATCCCATTGAGGAGAATTGAAAACACCTTTCTTGTTTTCCTCTCAAGTGCCCTTAATATAAAAAATTCTTTCAAAAATATCGTTCTTGTCTTGTCTATTGGATGCATGGAGCAAAACCTTATTTTCACTGTTTAATGTCTTTTTATGCATAGATCTGGATTTGTGCAGCTTTGTTTGGATCAACTAACTGCAGATTTGAAGATATTGGCAGCCATAATTGATTTTGGGGCTATTTGTTATGCGTAGCTAAAGTGGTCTTTTTCGACAAAAGATTCATACTAACAAAATTAACATAAATAAAACACTGAAAAAAAATATAACAAACATGAACATCACCATAAACAGTAACACAACAACACATGATGAAGGAATTCACCCCGCCTAGGCTACATCTCCTTGGTCTAGCTTCCAATGGCTTGGCCCTCTTCTATTATGCTCAAAAGTGTGGTTAGATGTGTTTACAATGCTCAAAAAACTATGAAACCTATTCCATCAGCTCCAGAATTCCCATAAATGACTGTGTAGCCTGTTTCTCCATCGAATTGGGTCAAAAATTCCTCAAGTTATGAGCTCTCCTAGTTCCTCCATTATTCGTTCTACAAAACCTTTAAAATTTAACATCGAACCCACATTTTTGCCCCCAATTCCATTAATCGGGCGCTAAATTGCCCAAAAATAAGGTGAAATTGTTGGGGCATTAATTTTCCCTCTAATGCCTAAATTCTGATTTTAAAAATATATCCATTAGCGCATTAACATATATTTTTTATAATATTTTTTTCTACACGGTTTGCTAATTGTCGACATTAATGGTTAAGGGTGCTCACATGGGAGGCAATGAACCATGGCGGTTAGGACGAGGTGGTTACTCCTAGTAGCTAGTAACCCGCGTTCAGTGGCATTCTTCTCACATCTCACATGAGTAACAATTTGGTGTTAAATGTCACAGTGAATGGGGGTAGACAACGGGCCGATAACTCCCAAAGATATCGGCGGTGGACACATGGCACATAAAGTGTTATGGTTAGTTGGGGGGTGAGGGCACAAGGCTAGCCTCCCGCCCATGGTTCCTCCCTCAGCGGTGACCAGGGTTGGGGCTAGACCCTGACCCCCTTTCCCATGGCGGAAACCACATGATAAGAAATACATGCGAAGACCATAGTATAGTAAGAAATAAACCCATGGTGTGATGGAAAAAGCTTTGTGCTGGAGGCTTGAAGGTCATGGGTTTGACCCCCATTGCTGTTGCTCTGACTTGACCCAAATTTTTGTGGCCTCCCATATTTCCATGTGGTGGCCTTCGGTTGGGCCACATGGAAGCATGTGGTTGGCCACATGCCCAACCAATCACAACGTTCCAAATCAAACCAATAACAAAGTGTCACTTGGCACGAGCTCATTCGCCTCAGGAAAATCATTGACCAAGTCAACCTGCACAGTCACCCCGCCACGTAGGCATGCCCAGTTAGCAGTATAGACTGCTAACTGGGATGTCCAGTATTTTTTTTTTTTTAATTTGTATGTTTGAAAAAGTGGACATAACACGTTTCTGGAGCATACAATTTCAGTTTTCCATGAAACAAATTGTGTCCAATTCAAAACCATGAAATCTACACCCTCGTTCAGGTTTCACACCATTCCGACAACTTTCATTTTTTAGCATAATTTTGAGCAACTGATCACACCTTCCAACTTGAAGTTTTGAACCCCAAAATCTCTTTCATTACTGAACATGTAGATGCAAGTATTGCCCCATCACCCTTCTAGTCTCAATCCACTGGAATTTTCCTAAATTCAACAGTTTGAGATTTTCATAAAAACTACTCTTTTTCCTTGATACTAGAGACCTTGTCTTGCTATTGTAGATACCACCCTGCTACAATTTCCCAGAATTTGCAGAAAAACAAATTGTCCTTGAAGAAACAAACTTGTTCCCACCTCGGTCGTCAATCAAAGGAAACTTGAATAATTTGAAAAAATTCTCACCTCGAACATTATCGACATGGCGCTTTTTAGCTTGTCTCGCCTTTG
Source organism: Pinus albicaulis (assembly GCA_034641835.2). Classification (NCBI taxonomy): domain Eukaryota; kingdom Viridiplantae; phylum Streptophyta; class Pinopsida; order Pinales; family Pinaceae; genus Pinus; species Pinus albicaulis. Next base: position 427,167,056 of record CM076583.1, on the reverse strand, counting down.
ACCAAGTACTTTCGCCATTTCCATGTACCATTTTGAAACCCAAAATAAGTACTTTTGGAACTTATGCCTTCTTTTTCATCTTTCCTTGACATTTGTTCTTTGATTTTTTTCACCATTTGGCACCGACATCTTGTTCCCATCATCGTTCAACAATGATGTGGACTACTGCAAATATTTCACATCTTGTTTATCTCTTTTCAAAGGCAACATATTAGAGCCCTGAAACATCTTATTACAAATATTAGAAACTTCAATGAAATCATCTTATTCGTTCAATGCATCTTCTTGAAAGGTCTCATTCAAAACATCACTATGATTTAACATTAAAAAAGCCAAATTTTGACTTGCATTCACTATTCTCTTCATTTCTCCAGCATGTATAAGAGACAAAATAATCTTCTTGTTATGCACTCTAAATATGTACTCAAGTCCATTCTTGAACAAGTGGTACTTATTCTCATGTTGACAAAATACTCCCCTCTTATCATAAAAATAAGGACTTCCCAAAACAATACCTGAAATCTCAAGCGGGACTACATCAAGCTCAACTTCGTCAAGAAAGTTTGAATTGATTGTAAAACTTAGGATGCACTTCCTTGTTACATGCAAGTTTGAATTCTTACATACCCAACCTAAAGGATAAGGTCTTGGAAGTGTAACAATTTATAAATTTAACCTCTTAACTAAGTCTTCAGAAATCAAATTGGCTTGAGAACCACTATCAAATAGTGTGTATATTTTGGTTACCTTGAAACAACTCTAATCTGAAAGAATTCAATTCTTGTATCATCATCTTGAGCTAAATTCGAACAAATTGAAGAACTAGTGCTTGCTATGTTCTTACCTTTCAAACCCATTGTTGTAATCTTGGTTTCATCTCCTGAATTTGAACCTAAGTCATGTTCAATGATTGTGGTTGTTTTCTCCTTCTCTTTGGTTTTAAGTTTGTTGGACTTGAACTCTGGATGGAGCTGCCAAAAATGGTATTCATCATTGCCATTTTTCGAATAATGTTTACATGTGAGTTTCTCTTTATCTATTTTAATAGAACCATTTTTCTTTCCTTTTTCCATTAAAATTACCCTTTCCTTTACCTTCATACTCAAGCTAACTATCACTTTTCTCATTTGCACTATGTTTCCCTCTTGCTTCTATATGTGTGGCTTGAACACAAACCTCATATTAGTCTGTGGGATTGAACATGAGAATAGTATTTCTAAGATAGCTATGCAAACCATAAATATACTTTAACAAAGTGTGTTGAGAAGATAAATTGACACCCAAAATTAGTGCTCTTCTCCTAAAATTTTGTGTGTAATTTTGAACACTTTGTCCCTTTAGTTTTCTAAAATCCTGCTAGTCCATTATAGATTTTTGTAAATATGCTAGAGTGTAAAATTGCATTCTAATTGCAGCAAGGAAATCAAGCGAAGATATTGAAATCTTACCATGGTTTTTCATCTCTTCTTGTGTCTTGGCTTCCCACCATACTAGTGTCGCACCCTCTAATCTCAAGGAAGCTAGCTAAATCTGTTGGAACACCTAATCCTACATGGGTAGGTGTGGAATGCGAAAAGTCACAATGGAGTCCAAGTGACCTTAGAATATGAAACCAAGAGTCAAACCATTGTATTATAAATGTACATCATGTATAATGGAAAAATAAGAAAGCCTCACGCTTATCTTTCATTGTGTGTTGAGTCTCTTGTGTGTGTGTGATTTATTCCTCATACACCATGTGTGTGCTTAACATGGTGTTTAACATGGTATCAGAGCGGGCAATTGCTGGCCCTACTCCAAATTGAGTGAGCCATTTGTGTTTATGGCCTGTGCATATCTACAAAAATTCTTGGCATTTTTGCAGCACTCAGAGTTTTTGTAGCAGTGATTTTGTAGCATTCAGAAATTTTATCTTGGAGAAGAGTAGCATTCAAAATCCGTGGCAGCACTCAAATATTGGTTTGAAGAAAAGCAGCATTGTGCATCTGAAGTACAGCAAGGTCAAGCATCCAAGCTTGTGAACCTCCTCCTTTTGTTGAGTTGAGTTGAGTTGTTTTTGGTGTCAAACAACTCTTTGAAGAAAGAAAAATCAGCTGCCTTAAAGGCCTCTTGCACAAGTGTTTTTCTGCACATTTTTGCTGCATATTGTTTGAACTGACATTGTATTGCTTCTTCATAGTTGCAATCAGTAGATTTTTTACTTTGAGAATTCTTTGGAGTCATTTGTATTTGTTGTTGAATCACATTGTAAACGGGTGCATTTTCGGTTGTAGCCGACACCCCTTCATTTGTTGAGCCTAAGTTGTTGAAAAATGGCTAAAATCAATGAGGCATTAGAGTTGTTGAATAACCTCATTCATTCCAATGTTGATGATATGATAAAAATGATCAAGAATGCTCTTTTTAACATTCAAAGTTGTTTGCAAGATGCACAAGAAAAGATTGATTTTTTGTAGTTGGAATCTCAACTCCAGCAAGACGAACTTCACCAAAAGAGTCACCATTCTGAACCTGTTTCTGTTCAGAAGATTGAGAAGGACTCCCATCAGCAGCAAGTTAGTAAAGTTGAATTTGATTCCCATTTAGTTCCTTGCACTAGAGCAGATGTATATGCAGATGCGGCATTTCAACCTGCACTTCTCAAGCCCATCATCAGACCTTGGGAAGAGCTTGTCCACAACAAGCACAAAACTGGTCTTGGATATGACAAGGATGTGTCCTTTCATATTCCAGACTACACAAAGCCCATCATATTTCAGAGTGTTGGATTCCTATATGACAGTTCACCTGCAGTTGTTCCAAATCCTGCTCCATAACAACAATAATAGATTGTGAAATGCCAACATTGTGATCGAGTTGGCCATATGAAAGATCACTATTTTGATCTTCATCCATGCAAGCACTGTGGTCGGCACACTCATCCTTCAGACAGATGCTTCAGACACAAGCCTCCTGCAAGAACAAAGATTCATCTTGGATGGATCGCTTCTTGGCAATGGGCATCAGCAGCCAAGAAGATGTTTACGACACATGTTAGAAATTTTTCACGGATATTGAGCAAAATTGCAGTTGAGTTTTCGCCATCATCTCACCTTGTCCCTGACAGGGGGTAAAATGGTGGTCATGTACAAGCTTTGACGTCAGATCAAGCGAGCCTGAGCCACAATCTCTCATTCCAGATTCAGAGATGTAGCCAGAGACACAGATTTTTTCCTGAGCCACAATTCGTCATTCCAGATTCAAAGATGTAGCCAGAGACACGGATGCCCATGAGAATGCCTTCGGTTGGTGGACAACCTTAAACCATCATCTTTGGTTGGTGGATAACCTAAAACCATCACAGGTAGTATACCTCCCTTCTTTTAGGTCGAAGGTCTCCCTTTCATATATGAGGAACACTTCCTCTAGCAGAAGCCTTCAGCTTCTTGCCAGCTTTGGTTGAGTTCCAGGAAATGCTTCAAAGCATTCCAGAGTTGTTGGTAATACTAAAACCATCACAGGTAGTAGACCTCCCTTCTTTTAGGTTGAAGGTCTCCCTTTTTTATGAGGGACAATTCCTCTAGCAGAAGCTTTCAGCTTCTTGCCAGTTTTGGAAGAGTTCTGGGAAATGCAACAAGTTTTGTGTTCCAGTGTTGGTGGTCATCCTTAAACCACCTCTTTTTTCCAACATTTGAGACAGTTGATTCAGCCCAAGTGCTGCCATGCATACTTTGCAGATTTGTATTACAACTCTTTTCTTGGACTCACACATACCCCTTCGGATTAAGGGGGGATGTTGAAACACCTAATCCTACATGGGTAGGTGTGGAATGCGAAAATTCACAATGGAGTCCAAGTGACCTTGGAATATGAAACCAAGAGTCACACCATTGTATTATAAATGTACATCATGTATAATGGAAAAATAAGAAAGCCTCACGCTTATCCTTCATTGTGTGTTGAGTCTCTTGTGTGTGTGTGATTTCTTACTCATACACCATGTGTGTGGTTAACATGGTGTTTAAAAAAATCTTTGTTTCATCAGCT